>CAKAOI010048073.1:132446-152317 GCA_916701655.1 Sebastiscus albofasciatus
GGGGGGGGAGGGGGATGAAGGCCGCAACCTGAGGTAACCATGCTCATATAAGCACCACACCCTCGAGCTGCATCTCTCTCTCCGTCTCCCTCTCCTCTCGTCAGGCTTCGGTGTCTGTTACCTTCAGCGCTCCAGGAAGCAGACGCGAGGCTTTAAAATACACCCGCCTCTACGAGCGTAGAATCAATTACCAGAGAGATGAAATTCTCCGATAACGCGGCCTAATGATAATTGCCCCGAATCTGCAATGATCTGACTTACGATACAAACCACTATTGGCATTGCAGCAGCGTATTGGCAGCCGGAGTAGCTGGAATATCAATGATAATTGTTCTGATGTTGATTCGGAGCCACGTTACTGCCCGGGGGTAAACATAAACCAATTGCAGAGAATTGGACTCTATGGCAAGCGGCAGGGGTCATATTTCACTGATGTCTGTGTGATTTGCGATGAGTACAGTACAACAGAGAGAGGAAATGGTTATGTGGGAGCTAACCACTGCCTGTTTAATTGAAGCCTTCCTATCACACTGACTGGCGGAGACACGAGGGCGACAGCGTGGCGAAAAACTCCCCCACTAATTCAATAAGCGCTCATCAGACTGTTAAAAGGCTGGCAATAATAATAATAAACTCTGTTTCAACTGTGCGTCCAGAAATAGAACGGCTCCACTGGAGCGTCACACACGGATGACCGCTGTTCATCATCCAGTTTATCCACAACACGGCCGCCGAGCAGCAAATACCAGACACACTTCGGGTTCAAACGCGGATCAATCGGAGGTCACGGGGCCGCCCAGAGGGAGATCGGAGGGTGATCCCATTTTGACGATGACCTCCCAGATATGGCTTCCTACCCCCCCACTTCCAACCTCCTTCGCCTTCAACCAACCTTGGCCGATCACGGGGAGTCAGCGTTTTTCAAAAGTGCCTGAGAGATGTCGGGCTGAATAATGTGTCCTATGAATAAAACACATTAGCTACAAAACATGTTGAATTATTCACATTTCAGAGCCTCCATCCCGCCCCACGCAGGAGATATTAGTTCTTCAGTCGCCGTATGCTTTGCACATAGTCCTCTGAGTCTCTGTCTCCCCCATGTTCGCTCCGTCTCGCTTCCCTCTTGATCATTCTCTCGCTGTCTCTGTCATCTGTATTTTGTTAATCCCTCTCTGTTCCTCTGTGTCTCCTCTCAGCTGACTTTCCGCTGATGGCGACTGTCTATTTATACTCCTCAAGTTACTACTTTTTCCTGGAACATCTTGCTATTTATCTAAAGAGCTCTTGAAGCCGTTGAGGAGTGCATTTGTTCTGAGAGAATCTTTGATGACTTGGTAACACACGACGGCCCAAAATGGATTCATCATTTAGCGTTAATCTGAGGCGACCAGCTGTGAGCTTCAAAGTGAAAAGGACCCGGAATAAGGAGGAGGGCGGTTTGCTAATTAAATACTTGACCTAATATGCATCTTTTGCTCATTTTATTTTCAGCTCCACTGGGGAATTTGTGATTTTCATGATTGTGATGCAATTTGCAGAATCAACAGCACCACATGAACTTCAAAGGGTAAAGCAATCAACCAATCACTGCTTTTTACAGTGCCGTTTCAATGCGAACTCTCTCTCGTCCTACAAAACATCACTTTTGAGTCGTTACGATGAAACTGGTGTGCAGCAATGTGGAACCACTTCATCAACAGGTCGATCGCGGCAAATTTGTTCAGTGACTCAACAACCCCTCTGGGACGTGGACTAAGAGTCTATGCAGCAAAGCTACCGGCTCTGTGAGGCTCAACTCACTCACAGTTTGAGCTAAAAAGCTAACGTCAGCAAGCTAACATACTCATAGTGACAATTCTAACATGCATGTATAACGTTAACCATGTTCAAACCATCTTAGTTTGGCGTGTTAGAATGCTAACATTTGCTAATTAGCACTAAACACAAAGTAGATCTGAGTTGACAACAGGGGCGCTGACAACCACTGAGGCTGAAGAGATAATCCTCCTACTTTATGTCAAAGTACAACACCATACCAGAAAGTCTGACATAGACAGACAAAGTCATTTCTCACATGAAGGCAAATATGCTGAAAGCAACAGTCAAAAGGTGGCACTGGATCCCCCAAATAAACCTTTTAAAGGGATAGTTCAGGTGTTTTCAAGTGGGGTTGTACGAGGTACTTATCCATAGTCGGTGTATTACCTACAGTAGATGACGGTCGGCACGCCTCCAGTTTGGAGAAACGGACAGGAGTTACCGAACAGAACCAAAGCAATGAACTGCTGTGGACAGGGGCAGCAGCAAAACGTATTTTAGCCACCTAAAAGAAAAGCCCACTTAAAAAAATCTATACCAGTTTAAGTGCATGCTATATTTAGAATATTTTCACCGCTTTACCTTACCATCAGACAGCCCTTTCCAACGAGGAACTGAAGCCGTTATATCCGTCTATGCTCTTACCAAAGCTTCACCAAACTCCATTGAAAAAAACTGTAATTTTACCTGAAATAACACAGGGGTCGCTGGTCTACCGCTGCCTCGATCGGTTAGTTTGTTTGTGCTATTGTGTGACTTTGGTGAATCTGGACTAACCAATGTCACAAAATTACACAAACAAACTAACCGATCAAGTCAGCGGTAGACCAGCAACTCCCGTGTTCTGCGAGGTAAAATTACTGTTTGTTTCAACGGAGTCTGGGTGATTTGGCGAGAGCATAGATAACGGCTTCGGTTCCCGGCCGGTAAGGGCTGTCTGACGGCAAGGTAAAGCGGTGAAAATATTCTCAACACTTAAACTGATATTGATATATTGATATTTTTTAGGTGTCCACAGCACTACATTGCTTTGCTCCTGTGCTGGTACTCCTGTTTCCCCAAGGTGAAGGCGTGCCGACCATCATCTACTGTAGTTAATATACTGACTATGGATAAGTACCTCATACAACCCCACTTCAAAACATCCCAACTACCCCTTTAAAAGTGAAAAATGACCATACCATGAATAATAATGAATGCTGACGGTGAATGCTGGGCCGCTGGGTTTGAGTAAAAAACAAAACAAAAGAATGAACACTTATAGCTTTGCATGTGCAAAGGTGCTGCTAAATGTAAGAAAAACAAAAACATTGTGTACTGGAGCTTAAAATAGTGCTCCACTTAAGTTCTCATACATGCTGTTGTATTTTTAGTCCACCTGTGCACTATTTCACCCAGAGACTGTTTGAATTTTTAGGCCACCCACTGATCCAGCTCGGCGAAAAGACACACGCACCGACGCTAACGGAGAAGCTGAAATCACAACGGATGAGGTGAACTGTGTTTTTTATGTGACTCTGATGTGTGTGTTCATTGGTAAAGTCACATTATGCCGTGTTTTCTGCAAGTGAACAGCCCATGAGACGGTGTTTGCGGTGCACACTCAGAAGCAGCTTTCTAAACAGCAGAACATGACGTCAATGGGCACAAGCCTCTATTTCCACAGCCCCGGCAACGTATCTGAGTCACACAGGCTTTCAAAGTGTCTGTCACGGCTGTGGGGTCAGAACAAGCCGAGGAGATACACAGATAAGAGAGCTGCCTTGGGATTGCGCGTATGTGTGTGTGTGTGTGTGTGTGTGTGTGTGTGTGTGTGTGTGTGTGTGTGTGTGTGTGTATACAATTAAAGCGAACATTTGTGGGTTTCTTCACTTTTGCATGTACTCACCAGGGCACAGTATGTCTCCGGAGGGTCTCCACAGGTGATGTTGGGGGGATCCAGAGTAACCTTCAGGTACTGGGTCATGTCTGCTGCTTCTGGCTGGCAGGCCATGTAGTCCCAGGTTAAGCCTTCGTCTGAGTAAATCTGGGACTTACACACGTCGTAGTGGCCCCACGCTGCGGGGTAGTGCTGAATGCCCGCCTGGCAAACGCCGGTCCACAGCGCCTGCAGCGCCAACGCCAAATGGAAACGCATGGCTGGTCCTCTCTCTGCTCCTTCTCAAGAAGGAGAAGGGGTGCTACTTCTTCCGCTTACTACAACTCAACTGGAGTGAGGAGGCATGCCAAACTCCCCTCAGTTGGAGCGAGAGTTGGTTTTTTTCAAAGTGTTTTTTCTTTACTATTTCTGTCTCTCTCAGGTTTCTGGAGTGGTGGATAACTACGAGGGATGGCGAGGTTACCAGCCCATTGAGAAGATAAGAGGAGAGGACTGAGGGAGGGAGGAGGAGGAAGGAGGAGGAAGAGGGGGGGGAAGGCGAGAAGGAGATAGCCCTCTGACACGCTGATAGGAAGATGAGTGGCAGGTCTTCTCAGCTAGCCCGGCTGTCAATCATGGTCCTCTTCCTGCGTGGCGATCTGGTGCTGCGGAGAAACAGAAGAAGAGGAGGGGGGGGGTGAATATACCTCCCTTAAGGGAGCAGAATTTGACACTGAGAGAACATTAGCCGGCGCCGTTGCACCAGTGAAAGGTGTATGTGTGAACAGAAAGTTGGATGGGTGCGAGATAGGGGTGCCATGTTGGCGTTTGTTGTCCATCAAAACACAGGAAATCAGTCAGCGAGGCCATCAGGGTAAATTGGATCCTGCTGCTTTCACGCCGAACCCTCATCTCACTCAGCCGTATCAAGCCTACAGGGTTACATACAGCTGCCCCCCCCCCTCCACACATAACCCCCCCCGACACCCCACACTGCATGAGCATGAATGATAAAGAGTAGAGATCAAGATCACAAAAGATGAAGAAACTTTTTGTTTTACGCAATCATGGTCATCTAGATGTTTTCATTTCTAACTTCACGTGATCTGACGGTGCCATCTTAATCATGAGCAGTACTTTGAGGTGTTCCACTTAAAGAGACAGTGTGTAGGATTTGGTGTTATCTAGCGGTGTGGTTGCAGATTGTAACCAACTGAAGTCAGACGGCGGCTGGCAGTACCTCGGTTTTGCACTCACTCGCCGCTCACGTTACCGCAGTTTCGCAAGCATGTCGGAGAACTACAGTGGCCTTCAGGTGACGTAGAAATGTTAAAGTGTTTGGTTTGTCCATTCTGAGCTACAGCAGAAACACAGCGGAGCAGCATGGCGGACTCCATGAAGAGGACCCGCTCCCTATGTAGCTATGAAGAGCTCATTCTAAGCTAATGAAAACACAATTCTTATTTTGTAGTGATTATACACTAATGAAAACATAGTTATGAATATTATATTCGATTTCTGCTAATAGTTCCCCCAAAATGTTCCTTTAATGTTGTAAATTGAATGCCAAGTTGAATTTCAATCTACTAGTTCTATGACAAAACTTAAAGAATATTATTACTATTAAATATTATTGTTTATAACCAAAGGAGTTCTGTGGAAAGGGAGACTATATAGCAGTGAATGGAAATGGCTGTGTCTGAAATGGTTCACAAAATAAAACTTGGCAACACCACCAGCAATAGCAGATCATGATCATTTAGTGGACTACCATCACTCAGATCAAGTGCTATAATGGAGTACTGGAGTCAGCGGTCCACCAGAGACTCCTGGATGACTTATAATTATGACTGTGTTGTCATCAATGGGTGTGGGATGATAATGGCATTGAATTTTTATCTCAGTATAAAAACAACCTGTTGCTGTGGAGTAATTAGTATATGATAAATAAAGTGTCAAAAAATGAAAATATCAGATCGATATTTTACATTTCGGCTTATGAAACTTGATAATGTACTTCAACCTGCATTCTGTTTCCACCAAGCAAAGATTTTGTCACTATGAGCAACACCTTTCACATTACACACAGTCATCTGATCAACACAGTCTCACAGCAGTTTGTTAAATTGTCACGACATTTAATCTATTTGATTTGTGTACATAGACACCAATTTCCCTTTTTTCTTTTCGTGATGCATAGCACGACTTTCAATAACGTTTTTTTCGTGCCTTTTCCTACGAATGTCCAGCAACAGGTGACGCACATGTCAATTTCCAGTCTTTTCAAAATAAAACTACTTAGTTAGGTTTAGGAAAAGACCGACTTGGTTAGGTTTAGGCAACAAAACTACTTCGTTATATGTGACAGTTTGGGCTTGAATAACACCGAAAGTAGGGTAACGTAAGTACGGAAGTTACGTGACAAATAAATCAACGTTGATTTCTTCGGGTTTCATACGGGACCCAAAGCGTGGAGCGGTCTCCTGGGCGAAAGTCCTGTGATTTTTGACCCTGACTCTTTATACTTCCCGGTTCACAATTACGTGGATTACGTACAAACTGATTTCATGTTGACCATCACGAAAAAAAAAAGCGAAATTCATGTCTATGTACATGAATCAATACATTAAATTCTGTGACTATTTCATGAACCACTGTGCGACTGGGCTGATCTGATCCACAGTTCATGTACAAACATTGATTATAGCAGCTTCAATTTACTCTTTTACAAGAGGGAACAAATGAAAATACCAACATCAGACTTTCATTTAAACAGGATAAAGTGTCCACTCTTAGTCCCATTTTGCAGCCTAGGATAAAACGGTCATATGTTAACATCTTGTGACTATAGTGCTGCTTTCAAGTCCCTTCTCTTAAGTGGTGGAGCTGCCCGTAGCAAGAGCCACTGCACTCTATCACATACAGTGATTTACTGTACTTCCCAGGCTACATAGCACCCATTTATATCTGCCAACCGCTGTGAGCGGTGGCCTCACTTTTCCTTTTGTCTCAAGTTTTTGTAGCAAACATACCTCTGCTGTCTGTTATTTTTTCCCTCCTACTGCTCCTTCCATTGACTACAATGTGTGTAAGTATAATCAGATATATGGCTATTTTTAGAAAACATTCTTCCTTTTCTTGATTTTGCTTTTGAATTGACCTTAAAAAGTCTTTTAAATGAGGCTGTCTGCAACCTGCGTGTACCTTGATGTCTCTCTAGCCAGAAACGCAGCAGTGAGCCAGTTGGCCGAGCCCGCGGATACGGGTATGTGGTATGTTTCCTGCCTTCAAACAGCAAGTGATTGATGGAGAGCAGAGTCGATGGACAGGCCGGTAGACATTTTAGTGCTGCTTAATCAGTCGGCTGAGTCAGTGTATGTGTGTGTGTCTGTGTGTGTGTGCTGACCAATACACCCTCCAGTCAGTCATCAGTGATCAATTAGAAGCTACAGAGGGTTTGTTTATTGAAAGATGCTGTTACACACTGCTAATTAATTCCAATTTTAATTTAACATTAGATTAGATTAGACAGTAGGTCACAGCAGCATTAAATTAAAAAAAGAATAGTGTATTAGTAGAAAAAAAGGGGGGGCAAATTGGATTACATTAGCATACTAAAAACAGATTACTGTTTATAGAGATGTATAAAATGTCTGGATTTCAGCATGTACAAAATGTGCAAAAAGAAAAGCACTATCAGTCGAGTACAAGCTGTGACAGAACGGCGAGGAGGTGACCTGTGTAACGTGAGAGTGTGAGAAAGACAATAAGGGAAAAATAATATACTGTATGTACAGTACAGGAGTTGTGTTCACATTTAATGGTCTACTCGAAGACACACCTTCCAGATGATTCACTTGATTCTGGAGATCAAGATGTACAGACATGGAGATTTGACGTACAGAAGAAAAACAACAATATGAAGGATCATTTGCAGTACTGCAGTTCCATGTGTGTAGCCTCTATATAGGGATGTGGTGATAGTAATATTTGCATTTGCCTCCTCAAAGTGTAAATTTTATGTGTTGTACCAAGTAGATCTAGAGCTGCGTCTGTGTCCAAAACTGTGTGCCATTCAGAGCCGTTTCAATCTGATGGGATGTGAATCATCATTTGAAGGAACAGCCAGGGTCAGGGGCCGAGGCGCAATAGCATACGAACTAGGGCTGGCAAAGATAACACCATAATAACGCGGTATTGAAAATGTGTTTTAACGCCACTAATTTCTTTAACATATTAACAAAAATGTCAGTTTTAAAGCTAAATAGAAGATATCATATGAAACTACAAAACCCAAGGAATCCATTGGTACCAACCATGTCATGCTAGCTTGTCCTGAAGGAGGTTAAATAACGCTCCAAACTTACACTACATTTCTGCGAGGAAAAACTGTCATGGCCATTTTCAAAGGGGTCCCTTGACCTCTGACCTCCAGATATGTGAATGAAAATGGGTTCTATGGGTACCCACGAGTCTCCCCGAGTCTACAGACATGCCCACTTTATGATAATCACATGCAGTTTTAGAGAAGTCATAGTCAAGTCAGCACACTGACACACTGACAGCTGTTGTTGCCTGTTGGGCTGCAGTTTGCCATGTTATGATTTGAGCCTATTTTTAATTAATAATTTGTCATTGTTTTGTGTTGTTAACTGATTTCCAATAATAAATATAAACAGACATTTTCATAAAGCAGCATATTTGCCCACTCCCATGTTGATAAGAGTATTAAATACTTGACAAATCTTCCTTTACGGTACATTTTGAACAGATAAAAAATGTGCGATTAATTTGCAATTAATCGCGATTAAATATTTTAATCGATTGGCAGCCCTAATACAAATATGTCATATGCAAAACATCCTTTGATACTACTAGAAACAAGATGGTGTCGGCAGAAAAACTTGGTAAAGGTGAGGTATTCAAGACATGGCAAGATTCTCTTAAAAGTGCAAACTGAAAACAAAATCTTGCAAATTCCCCCTTACTGCATTTTTTATATTTTTTAAAAAAAAAAAAAAAAAAAACATTCTAGCGAAATTACGATCCACATCGATAGAAATAAGCATTATCGACAGATATGGCTGGAAACTGGGATTCAATTTGTCACAAGAGGATCGAGAAAGACTGTAAAATCAGTACAAAAAAAAATACAAGAGCCGGTATGGCAAGTCAGAGGACAGAGGAAGGAGGAAGAAGAAGAAGAAGAAGTTAAGGGGGGAAAGAAATGAAGCACCTTAAATGTAAAATGCAAGAATGTCAATGGGGGAGATGTCAGCAGGTGAGGAAGCAGCCAATTATCCAGAGGAACTCTGGCACCGAGCTCCCTGTTCCCATTAAGAGACATAATATTACCGTGTTACGGAGGAGACTAAAGAGATGGCCGCAAAGTGTCTGCGTGTGTGTAAAAGTGTGTGCGCCCTACGTGCAACCCCCGGATGAAGAGGGGTTCAAGTCCTGGGTAATGAGACAACAAGCGGTGGCGAGGCTTCGGTAACAAGCAATAGAGATCACAAAAGCAGGGGTCATTATCACTCAGCAGCGTCCAGGACACCGCGGCGGCCCCTTCCTCTCATTACTCCCTGCTTATAACCCTCCGTCGCCCCGAGGAGACGAGGTGAGGGAGAGGAAAGGAGAGCAGATGGAAGAAGTGCGGATGTGCATTTTAAGTGAGAAAAAGGTTTATTTTAGGGCAGGTCGCTTCCCCCAACCATCGATCAAGGTCCGAGGACATCAGAGGAGGCACGCTCACAGGAAGTCTGAGATTCTTCCATGTACAGGAATATACACGCACCGTAGGCACGGAGCGGTAAACACTTACAGTAACAGTGGGAGGTCGCCCGGTGTGACCGCCACACAAACTATTTTTGTAATAAATAAAATGATTATAATGTACATTAATGAAGCTGATCACAACTTATTTATCCAGCACATTTTATCGACGGCATTACCTGCCGTATTTTAGGAACAACATCAAATACGTGAGAAAGTCCCATATGAAAAATGGAGGCATAAAACATTTAAATATAAAAAATAAAAAGCTGAAAATTTGTGTGTAGCAAAAAGGGAAATATGGGTTGAGTAAACCAAAATGTTATTCACATTCAAATGCAAAAATGTATGAGGGTGTTAAACCATGAGAACCACTAAAGATCCCCTCCAGACACGTTTTAAGACCAATAAAAACACTCTGCTTTAAATAATAATGTGTGTTGAAATGATTTCTCCACAATAACCTTGCATAAAAATTCTTAAAATTATAGCTACTCCTTCTCCCTCGTTGGAAATGCAGAATCTATGAATATGAAAATATTTTTTTTTTCCCATTTCAAAAGTTTGAATTCTGGACACATGACTAATTTAACTCCTCTCAAGTTTCCACATCATACTTGTATAAGTCCACGACGTGTTTGTGATGTCACAAAATCCTGCTCGTACATACAGTACATGTTAAACTCTGAGAAACTTTAACAGTCTTCTCGTGTCAAACTGCTCATACATCAGTCTGCACAGTGAAGCTCAAACATCACAGCGAAGGAACAATACGCATTTTTGAGTGGAGGGGGGACTTATGAATAAAATATGAAAAAGATATGAAAAATGTAAATATAAAAAAACATGAAATGTAAAAAAGTTAAAGCAGGAATTTTAGGGTGTAACAACGAGGGAAGTAAAAGTGGTTTCAACTAAAGATATTTACAAAAAGGAGGGTTTTTACACTATGAAGGGAAGTTAAAGTAGCCAAAATGTTATCCTCCTATGCAGGTAATAAAGCATTAAAATATTCTAAATAATAAATTCAGTGGGGAGTTAAGTGTCCTATTCATCTGAATAATATGTATGGTGGAAAAACTGCCTATTTGCATGTTTTTCTGCTTGAATATGATCAAATTTAACAGCCAAATACGCAAAAATGATTGTCAGCTTCAGGTCAAATACATCAACTTAAGCCTCCCTTGTACACGGTGCTAGTAAACCACATACAGTAGACCAGTTTGCACTCACAGCCTGCCCGACACGACAGGGGGGGACTGAAGGTACCAAACCGCCGGCGCTGCGAACAGCAAGCTCAATTTTATATCTAAATATATGAATCTTTCACAAGGGGAGAGGGTTTCTTCGGCCGGTGGGTTCATGCCACCCACCCGTGCACCCAATCACCCCCCCTCCCACCATGAACCCGACCACTCCCTCGTCTCTGTGGGGCTGAGAAACAGCCCTTTGGTGTCCGCTTCTATTCCATCCCCAGAGCCACTCGAGCATGACGGAGTGTTTCTCCAAATCACAGGGGAAAAGTTACACGCATGCACGTCCCCAGAGCCGCTCTTTACTACTGGTGGGAGTCACTATAGTAAATCATGCATATCATCAAATGAACAACCGAAGGAGCACGTCCCTCATTTCTGCCCTTTTTCCAGCTTCTTACTCGCTTTATCCCTAAAACGTCTGCAAGTGTCAACCAGGTAATTAACTTCTCACTCGGAGGAGATTTGGAACCCTTTCGGTGGCAATTTGATCAAACTGCAAAATCAGACTTTTACATTTCAAATAGGCAAAATGAGCACAGCAACAGTTTGTTGATTTGGACCAACAGCGTTTTTCCTCCTCCTGTCCCCGACCGCTTCATCTCCCCATCCCTCCACTTTTCAATTATTGATCATTTTATTCTTTATTGACCAGCGGTTTGTGTGGGTTCAGCATTTCCTCCTGCTGCTGGCTGTGCGGTGCCAACATTGTAAACTGCTCCAGACTGCATTCAAGAAGGCCCATCTTGTCCTCACCCCGGACACACTGGAATAAACTGTCAGGTCATAATCTCACCGGAATCACCTACGGTGGCCCACAGGGGGCAGTACTTACACACCTGCCTGTCTATTTAATAATTTGACAAATTATATGATAATAAATGTTCCAAAATTGACAAAAATGTCCACTTTAGCTCTAAAGGGTGAGCTCGGCTCAGACTAAGGTGGAATAATTACAAGGTTACCACTGATATCCTCGCTATTCCCCCCCTTTCATTTTTAATTTCACGCATTTTATGCACTTTCAAGGGCAATTTCTGACCCTGCTTCTGTCCTGTCTCTACCTACTTTCATCTTTCCTGACTGTACCTGTTTCATATTCCCCACCAGTGCCTCTCTAAAAGGGAAACAAGAGTGCAGGAGAGAGAAGGGCAGGAAGACAGGAGGGCAGACAGTCAGAAACAGATGAAAGAAAGATAGAAGCTGGCCCGGCTTCAGAAAAAGAAAAAAAAAAAACAACCTCCTGCCTGCTCTCTGTGCTCCACTCACCAGATTTCTCTGCCTGCCTTTCCAGAATCCCTAATCTTGCCTGTTAACAACCTGCCAATAGGGCCGCTGCCCTCATGAATAAACATATGGAGAGTGGAGCATGGCCCCGCAAACATGACAGCCAGCCTTAGCGTGGAACAGCGAGCACGCCTATAATGCATCCCCGGGGCTCGCCTCCGAGTCAGCCCATCACTTAGCGCTTCCCTTCCACTTCTTAAAATGTCGCCGCCTTCAATCGGCAGGCTTATGATCTTTTAATAATGACGGCAGGTATAGCGAATGGCTGGAGTGCTGACAGCTGGTTAAGTGACTGCGCTTTGGGGATGGGTGGGCAGCAGCTTCAGGAGGAATCAAAGCTGTGTGGCTCTGCTCTGCTCTGGGGGTTACACAAACAGCCAGCTTGTATTCAGGCTTGTTTTCTACCTCTGATATGATAAACTACGACCTGTCTGTGCAATAAAAATAGCAGCCATAACAAGAGAAAGAATTTCATTAGTTTGGAGTTTTTATTTTTGAGAGGCTTTTCCCTTCCCTCACAAGACAGATTTGGGAGACTGACTGAAAGGGCTTTATTAGTGCTGGCGATCAAAAAGCCTTGCTTGAACCCTGCTGAGGTAATCATTCCTTTAACAGGATGTGGCTGCAGCTTCTGCTCAAATCCAGCGTCTGCTGGAGCCAGACAGGTCAGGCCTCTGAAGGCCAAGGCAAGTCCCTGACTGGCGAAGACGTGCTCCACTCGGCCTCCACCAGCTGCCTCCGCTACCGTCACTCCCTCTGTCCCTTCTAACGCCATCCACCACCACCACCACCACCGCCACCCCCTCCCCTGAGCTGCCTGCCACATGCACTCCGTGTGTGCGAGAGCAGCACTTCTGACAGGGTGACTGTGCCGATGCTGACCCAAGTGGAGCTTGAACACCCTCGGGCGTCAGTTACTCCAGCGCCACATATACAGCAGTGAGTGCACGGGGCGCCCAATGAGACAGTGAGACAAGATCACGCCTCCCTCTATCGCCATCTCCATCTCCATCTCCATCTCCATCTCCCCCCTCTCTCCCTCTCTCTCCTTGCCACCAAGCATGCCTCTCTTTGCGACACAGGAGCACCTTATGCATTATTAAAGACACTTTTCCTAAAAGGCTGCTAGCACATTATTCTGCAACCACAGTGACATGTCTGGATACTCAAAATGTCCACTTTAGCTCGAGAACAAATGTGCTCGCCCTCCCAGGTAGCTCTCCTCTCTCATGCTGGAAATATATATATATATATACAGCAGGGGGGACAGCCACGGCGTTTAAAGAGACAGCTGCTAACAGCCACGCAGGAAATCACTCATTATTACCTGTCATTGTTTCACAGGATGAGTCAAATAACAATAACTATTACTGAGGACGTAAAAATGAGAGTTGCAACAGTTTTCTGAATGCTGAAACTTCAACAAAATGCACAGTGAGTTCACATCCAGTCAGTATGTGCCTCAAGACAGCATGTTTTTATGATATGAGCAAGTAATAATTGATGTTATCCAATACAAAACCAAGGTAAAATCAAGTGCAGATTATAACTATTATGAATAATATCATAACTGAAGACTTTTGGGCATTAATATCAGCCTTAAGTCATACCAACGGGGCTACTTTATCCCAATAGTCTTTACATATTCTTGGATATATTACTTTAGTGTTGACATGTACATGTTATGTACTGTTCCTGTGCATTGCTTGGATAACCTGATGCTGTAACACAATAATTTGGGATCAATAAAGTACATCTATCTATCTATCTATCTATCTATCTATCTATCTATCTATCTATCTATCTATCTATCTAAATCACAAAAGAGCATTGGCAATAAATGAGAAGCTAAAGAGTGAAAGCATGTACCAGAGCAGATCTGTAACAGGCTGCTCATATAATGACGTATTAGCAGGTAGGCCAACTGGCTGCAGCATGACACAATAATGTAATTACGCGTGATGGATAGATAGACAGGCAACGATCAGGTAATAAGTTCCACAAGGGGGCGCCTCTAAAAAAAAAAAAAAAAAAAAATGACCTGCTATTAAGTTTTGGATGCGTTCAAGGTCGCCTCGTTTGTAAATATGAATAAGTCTTCCTTTGTTTTTGTTTGTTTTAAAAAGTTGTTAATGCTGTTTAGAAGGAAAACACCCACAACTCTCTCTCTGCCCACTCATTTTCCAACTTCCAATAAGCAGCTATACTTCAACAGCTCCAACACACAAGAACAAGTAAAGTTTACAAGCAATAGGAAAAAAGAAACTTACATTTCTCGTCCTGGGTTACTCCCTGTTTCCCCCCTGAACCCTTAAAACACCGCTCAACAAGTTCAGAGCATCGGAATGAACATGAATGAAGAACAAGAAGCTCTTTAAGACGCGCTCCTTAACGGGAATGTGATGAGTGCGCACGTCAGTCTCTGAGGAATCGCTGTGCGCACCATCTCTCCATCTCTCACTCTGGTGTTTCTTGTTGTAAAGGGGGGGAGGAGAGAGGGGGTGTGGGGGTGGGGGGGAGAGAAAACGATCAAGAGGAGGATTTTCCTGCCACTTCAAAACAAATGAGTGATCGTCGTCCTGAGGGCTCGGTCAGCACCGCGCCGGCTGGAAACGGAGCTCCGGTGCCAAAGTGTCCATCATCATCATCCTCTCTCTCTCTCTCTTCAAGTGTCATTCCATCACAGCGTCAATCTGGTGATGTCCGCAGAAAAAAGGGAAGAAAAAAAACACACTTCTGCAAAAAGAAACTTTCACCTGCTCCTGTTTTTTATAATTCCTTCATTTCCAAACAGTCCGGATCTCTCTCTCTGCGCGCATCTCTCTCCTCTCTGTGAGGAGGTTTCAGCCACTCAACGGGGACATGGATCACACCAATTAGACTCGGCGGCTGAGAGAATATCCGCTCGCATCTTTCTTCTGCTCCTCGGCTCGGCACGGCACCGACCGCCCAGACAGACTGGAGCTGACGATGGGATGATGATGATGATGCGCTCCGAGGCTCTATTAGAGGAGACGCACACTCAGCTGGTTTCACCCCCCACACACGCACACCTATGGTTTCTCTCCCTCCACCCTTCTAGCCTCGTCTCCTCCACCTCGCCTCCAGCTCCACCCCCCCATCACCCACACCCACCACACCACATCCACCATCCTCTGTGGGGACCCGTGTGAGACTCCGGAGGATCAGCTGGAGTTGAACCTCTCTCTGGTGGAGTTAAATTATCCAACAAATGCGCGCGTTATAATGGTCTCTACGGAATTATTGCATCCGGGTAAAATAAGAGGGAGGATAAAAATCTCTGACTCTCAGTATAGGCGATTATTCTTATTATTACTGGGCAGCCAACCAACAGCGTGCACAAAAAAATCTAAGATATTTATTAATGTGTGTTTCTGTCTCCTCAGATGCCCAATCCGTTCTGCACGGGTCCAAATGGCACACCCTACTGCTTTATTACTAATCATGATATGTGTATTATAAAGTAAATGTAATGTTTGAATTGTTTGTAACACTTCAGAATGGTGCGTAATTGTTCCCAAAAAGAAATTTAACTCTATTATGCGAATAAAAAATGAGTATTTATGTAGTTTTACTATGCTCGCCTCATCCAATAAGTTGTTTAAACTCCAAATAAATGCTCTGATTGAAATAACCCTAATAGGGAGATGGTGTCACTCCAGCGCGGAGGTGCCATTCTAAAAAAAAAAAAACATAAGCCGCAGATGATTGAGTAATAAATAAGTACATCTAGGATATCTTGCATTTATTATAATGATACATCACAGACCTGCTGTTATGTGTTTTCTAACTGACTATAGAGGCGACATTTTTTTTGGCTTCACTCTACAATAAAATTGCTAAGGAGAATAATTTGATCAATCCTGGAGGAGTGCACCTTCATCTTCTTCTTTTTCTTCTTCTTCTCAAACCTTAACTGATTAAAGAGTGAGAGAGAGATGGTGTTAGTAGCAGGAGTCAGGTCATGACACTGGGTGCACAGGTTAACCTTCTACACAGCTCAATGTGTCTGTATTCCGCCTCTATAGGCCCGGAGAGGCCCTAATCACACATCACCATCACCTGTGCTGCTGCTTTTAACATTCATCAGAAAGAAAGCCACACAGAAAACGTGCGTCAAAGTCTTCTTGTATAACCAGACACAGATTGTTCCTAAAAGATGAGATAAAGATAAAAAAAGGTGGTGATCCAGCATGAAAGAAAAAACAGTCAATTGGATGACACGAGAGCGCGTTGTCTCCGTGTTATCTCCAAATGACTGTGAATCATGTGAGTTATTATCTGCACGGAGCATGACTGATTCATCTCTAATGACTGAGATGTGGAGATGCAGTGCGCTCACTGTGTCCTTTATACATAGCCTCACATATATATATATAGATCCAGGTGAGGAGTTATAATAGTAAGAGTGCAGGAGTTTAGTCTGAGAAACAAAACAGAGTCGAGACTAGATTTAAGCTTCACCTGATTTCTTTTTTTTTTTTTTATTATCGCACCAAACGCTGATTAGTGGGGACATTCCCACGCACAGGAGAAAAAGGCAGAGTATACTGAATGAAAGCAGACAAAAGATAAACCAGAAGAAAAAAAAAATTAGCATCTGTTCCCAAAATAGTCGGCTTATACTTTCCCTCTAATCACGACGCACATTTTTTTTTGGCCACCCACTCGGAGCGCGTCGAGTCGCTGCTGGAGCTTCAAAAGTTTACGCGCTCCGGAGCTCCGGTTGGAGATGAATGAAATGGAAAAGAAAAACAAGAAATGAGCTGCAACTGACTCTCACCTTGCTGCTCTTCAGTGCTTCTTCATACCGCCGAGGACAGCCGCCTCGTGTCGCCTGTTGCAGCCCAATAAATCCGCTTTAAACCGGGACATGTTATCTTCTCTCCGTGGAGGAAGAAGCGACCAGCTCGTCTCCGCCGCTCCCGGTGAATGGAGGAGAGCTCCCGGTGTACCGGCAGCAACGTCACTTCTAGAGCCGGACACACTGAGGAGGAGACGACGGGGAGAACAATCCTCCACGCTGATTGTAACGATTTAAAAAAGAAAAAAAAGTGAAATGATAGAAAATCAGACTCTTGGTGTGTCCTCAGAAAAGAGCCAACAGAGTGAGCAGACTCTCTGCTCTCACACACAATGAGCCTCTGAGCCTCTGACAGCTGACTTTCACCTCAACTTTACTCCTTTTGCTGAAGCCTGATGATGTTGAGCCAGCCAGATGAGTGTGTGAACAAAAACATCTGGATCTGGGGGAGCACTTAGCCTATATTTTTTTTATAAATCCTTCAGTTATATATTTTTTTTTTTTTACCACTGAAACACATTTTTATTGTGACAACAAGTCACTGAGAGAGCACTGCAGGCAGATCTGATCATCAGCATTAGTGGGCAGGAATTTGTGGGATTGCTTTATGGCATAAGGGGGAAATTGCTTTATTGCACAAACCAGAGAAAGCTTTCAGGAAAACCTAATAACTTCCTAATGATGGACTAAAACCACATACCAGATACACAGAGACAGCAGAGGGGGTTATGATGGTAACATTTTGAGCAACTGCTGCCATGTACTGTGGACTGCCACTCTCCTGGATCACAGTCCTGTTGTTTAGAGTCACTATTCAGAGGTGTAACAGTTGATTTAACAGCAATATGTCAAATCTGCTACACATAATGCTGTAAACAGTCACATGAGGACATTTATGATCAATGTCTAGATCAGCGATTCTCAATGTGGGGTCTGTGATCAAGGAAATAATTAGCAATAGATAATACAATTGTGTTGTTCCATTAAAAAGTGCAGATGGGGACCATTTACTCCATTCATACAAGCACACTGTGTCCATTACTCCCACCCATGTTAGCTCTGGGCCAATAGAAACTCTCATATGATTGTGACACATGCACAGCAATAAGTTCATTATTATAAAGTTGAAGCACTTAATGAAAGTCAGCTTTAGACTGGTGAGGTTAAATAACTGGATTTTATTAGGAATATGCCAGTCTTGCTATATACTGTTAATTTTCTGAAAGATTTTATGATCAATTACTTGAAATGTAGCCTATAAATACTGTCAAGTTGAGTCCAAATGCAATTTAGATAAAATCACCCTTTGTTTAAATATAAGTGGTATTAATGTTAAACAATATTGCTAATAAAAGGATGATCTCATCTTATCTTATGATTCAAATTGAAATATGTGTCTGGAGTATTAAGGTTGCAATGGCAACTAGTTCCAATGGCATCTAAGAGTACAAATGGTTACGATTAAAGCTGCAGTAGGCAGTATGTTTTTGGCATCATTGGGCAAAAATTCCATAATAACCTTTCAGCATATTGTAATTCAAGTGTTCTGAGAGATAACTAGACTTCTGCACCTCCTCATGGCTCTGTTTTCAGACTTTAAAAAATCTAGCTCCGTGACGGGAGACTTTGACCAATCACAGGTCACTTCAGAGAGAGAGAGCGTTCCTATTGGCTGCGTTCCGGCTGGTGGGCGGTGCTTAGTATTTCCTCGACTGATCTCATATTTTACAGCTAAACAGTACACTATTAAGATGTTTAATGATGGATGATCTCATCTTATCTCATCATGATTCAAACTGAAATGTGTTTGTTTCACTATGAAACAGCTCTGACGTATTTAGGTTGAAAAGTTTTATAATACAAATAGTTCCAATGACATCTAAAAGGATATAATCTGATTAAGAGGGGGGTCCATGGAACATTTTCTCCCCGGTAAGGGGTCTAAAAAGTTGGAGAACCCCGGTCTAGATAATGAAACATCGGCAGATCTCTGGTACAGTGTACAGCAGTCTGTAAAGGACAAAACATCACCACAATGGAGGGTTTAAAGCAGAAAATCAGACCTGTTGGAGAAATTCAATAGAAATCTCAACAACAAGCCAAATTGAGTTGAGTCACTGGCGTATTAATCCATAAAGCCAAGCAACCCCCCACAGATATAAAGTACAGGGACACAGTCCTCCTGGTCTATGGGGCTGTTCAGGTCTACCTAGACTTTGTTAGCGAAACAGGACAGGTTAAGGCTATCTCAGCTGTGGAGGCAGCTCTTCTTCACACAGCTGCCTCCCTCCTCCTCCTCCTCCTCTCTCCTCTCTCCTCTCTCTGAGAGCCCAAGGGCAACTTGCCTTCACATGAACTTCTTTTTCTAATTCACTCAGCGACCAGAAAGAGGAGAGCACAGTGGAAAGCTACCACATTTATTCCCTCTTATTGACTCAAGACAATGACACAGTATAATGTGTTCACTCACAATACATTTTTTTGAAGCTCATGAGCAGACTGTTAAGCAGTTCTTCTTCAAGGCCTAAAAACTCTGAGCTCAGGCAGACCGGGTTTGCACAGTGGCTCTCTCTTTGTAAATGAAGCCGGCACCAACAAAAGGTTACGGTGCTTAAACACCAATAGATATCTTGTATATATTAACGCATTATGACTTTGTCAAACAAGATGTGCTAGAGGTCAGGATGAAAGGATGTTTGAATGTGGAGGATTATTCACAGACACACGAGAGCCATGTGTCTTTAAATCCATCAGTGGGTTCAATAGATGCTCTTTACTTGAGAGGCCGATAATCACGTGGCTCCCGGGTTCCGATATCTCACCTCCACCCTTGTGTGTTGTTAACTTTCTATTTTTTTTTTTTTCATTCTTGTCATATTTCACGATGGTTATTAGAAAATTGATGGGTAAAGCTGTTTTTGCACATCCCTGTCTGGCGGACGCCAGGCACAGAGCTATTGGATTTTTACGCCTGTTCAATGAAGGGTAATGTTGCCTTCATCCGGAGGAGTGTGTGGGGGTGGAGGGGGGAGGAGGAGGAGGAGGAGGAGGAGGGGAG
>CAKAOI010048073.1:157052-180699 GCA_916701655.1 Sebastiscus albofasciatus
AATATATATATATATATATATATAAACACACCACCACAACCCTATAATGTTCCAGTGTGAATATTATTAGAGTATTATAGGCCAGCTACAGAAGTTGCATAGTCCACGTATAATAATAATATAGCAATAACATCACAGCTGATTATGACTGACACAAATAATGAATAAATAAAGAAATAATGAATAAATAAGAATAAGTCACAAGAGATTGCTGATACCAGCCGAAAAACACGCAGGGGAGTACTGGCACTTATTTTTTTCCACTTCAAGCACAATTTGTCACATCAAATGACGGCGCTGGATGCAGGAAGAACAACAGATGTCCAGCTTTCTCTGTTAATAAAAGGTGGTAAATTTCCCCTTTAATCTGGTCACTACAAAAATCAAAAGGAAGAAATTACTGCAGGAATTTAATGGAAATCAAACCAAAAATACATTATGGAGATTTACATGTTTCCTATTTTAACTTTAGAATACATTATTCATAACTCTTGTCACAGAGGGCACTATTTGATTTGAGCAAATTGAGACAGTGAGTTATTGAATGTGGAGGTGAAAGACTCTGAGATCCATCACCTTAAGGCACCAGTGATGTGTGAACTGGTTTACATATTTCCATTTTTGTAATATAGTAAAAAGCTCAATAATGTACTTTTTACTATAGTCAGTTACAGTGATGTCAGTGCTGTTATTAGGTTATGTTTTCACCGGCGTTGATTTGTTTGTTTGTTTGTCTGTCTGTTAGCAGGATTACTCCAAAAGTTTGTGATGGATTTGAATTCCATTTTTTGGAGGGCTGGGGTGTAGCACAATGAACGATCCATTAGATTTTGCTGGCGATCCGGATCATGATCCCGATTCAGGAATGTTTTTACTGATTCCGATCAGCCACAACATTTTGACCACAGGGTGTAACACATGCGCAGTATAACTGAGTATAACTGACCCCGCCTCCTTCCTTCTTCGAGCAGAGAGATACGTGTGTGGATGTGTGGCAAGACATCGAGGTGCGGGAGCTGCTGTCTGTCCGCGGTGAGAAAGAAAAAAGCGGTAGATGACGGGATGAGAGACAACGTAGTGTAACGTTCTACAGACATATCGAGGCTGCTCAATGAGAGAGGCATCCTCTGATACGTTACACGGAAACATACCGTATTAATAACAAACCGACCACCTCACGATACCGCCAGCTGTGAGCTGTGATCTGTTTTTAAAGTCAGGCACCTTGGCGGAGGTCTGCGCTCTCTCTCTCTGCCTTTCTAGTTTGTGAATGTAGTGTTGTTAAGACAAAATATTCTAATTTCCAGGGCAATACAGTGGGATACTTGTAAAACGAGCTGAACAGCTGTGGTCAACAAAACACAGCTGTGATGAGCTGTACTCTGTGTTCCCATCTTTCTAGAGGCTGACATCTTTATCTCTTGGACTTGTGACTTGAGGTTTACATTGTCACTTACGTCTTTAGTGAGTTACTTCATTCCTGGGTGGCTGTAGCTCAGTGGGTAGAGCGGGTCGGGCCCCGGTTCCAACTGTCTGCATGTCGAGGTGTCCTTGAGCAAGATACTGAACCCCAAGTTGCTCCCCGGGTGCTTTACAGCAACTCACTGCTCCTAAGGATGTGTTAAATTGAGAGGTTGAATTTCATGGATGTACCTGTATGTATATGACAAATCTCATATAGTGTTAAAATCCTGTGACCACTGTGGACTATTACAACCCTATTAGCAGCTCTCTTCTTCATTCCTGCTCTGCTCTATATGAATGCAGCTGCACAGTGTCTACAGACGTTGGACACTGTGTACTACTGTGCTTCGTCTTTTGTTACTGCTGTGGTTATATTGTACACTATTGTATTTGTATGCTTCAGCTGAGTGACTAATGCTGTGTGCGCGTAGATGCTCCCAGTGGTTGTTATAGATGAATCTCTCCTTGGGCTGGTTCCTCCTCAGCTGTGTACATAAAATATGAAATAAAAGCCAATGGCCTGCGTTCTCACAGTGTTCTGCAGACGTCACTTAGGATGGAAATATTGGGCCTCATTCACAAACAGTGTGTGCGCACAAATACTGTTTGTACAAACGCTTTACGCACAAATCTGGGATTCATCAATAGTTTCCTACCTGAATTTGTGTGAATCTGCGAACAAATTTAGAACTGCCTCAGACCACGTGTACGCACAAATGATCCCCGGCCCGGCTGTCTTAAGATGTAAACACACACCTTTTAACTAAATGCATGGCATAATAAATAAAAATAAGGTAGACGGATACTTTAAAAATATATATATATTATATCCAAAGAGCCTTTAGAAAGGTGCCGATTAAAAATCTGACTTTTCTATAAAAAAAAAATGATTATGATTGTGAATTAATCATTTTAAAAATGTTGGCGGGTCCAAAATTCATGTTTTGTTAAGATATCTGACGTTTGGTTCCCACCTCTAACAAGGCTTGTGAGCCAATAGTAAAACGATGTTGGTATCACGTAGTATCTCTGCGTTGTCAGTTAGTGTGGAAAAAAAAGGATAAATGAGTGAGATTGAATGTAAGTGCCTGGCAATGACTTGTTGTGAAGTAAATATGATGAAACGGGGGAATGAGACATCTAATGTCTGAATGTTATCAATGTTATCAATAGTACCTTTAAATAACTATGAAATTGACACTCTTTCATCCCCATCAATTATTTTCATCATTAAAATATTTAACTGAGAATGTCCATATTGTAAGGCAAGTTTTTCATTGTTTTTATTGAATTGGCCTATAATGATCAGCTACTCACACCAATTTCTAGTGCCATGAAATTGCGCATATGTAGCTAATGTTCAGTCGTGAAATTCTTTTGTATTCAGGGGCCATGCTACAACTTCACCAATTTCTCCATGATAAAACTCTAGGCAATTGTATTTCCTTATATAGAGATATAGAGACGTGGCTGTATGCTGATTGAAAATAGGGACGCACACAGCTGCCAATTTAGAATGATTCTGATTCACTAACGTACACATGGTGATAAGAACAAAGTGGGCCAGTGCGCACGTGCCATGAATCCACTCATCATTTTCTGTGCACATTTTTTTTGTGTGTAAAGTAAAAACAATTCTACGCACATATTAGTGAATGAGGCCCGATACACAGAGGGAATTAAAACTGTGAATTTAAGTTAGTTTTAAAAGATCTGGAAGTAGCAATCTTGGTCAATGGGTTAGCTTTGAAATTTGATATGATTTATTATTATTCAATTATTCTAAATAGTTTTGGACACTCGTACTTTATGCATCATAACTAAATATTGACAGTGACAGTTGTTTTAGCCTGTTTATGTTTTATGTACTGTACATATTGTTGTAACAATGCTTTAATGCCGTCTTCATGGCCGGACAGGTCAACTCAACCAGACTTTTACCTGGTTAAATTAAGGAGAAATAAATCCTTATGTAATTTAGATTAAAACAAATCGAAATTCCTAACACAGGATGGTGGGGAGGCACATATCAGGGGAAAAGTAATCACTAACTGTTGAGAGTTTGTAAGAGCACAGCAATCTTCATCATCAGTACACTTGGTATGTCTATGTCTACTGTATGTCAGGAAGTAGATACGGAAGACTTGTGATCATGGACCACTCTGACTGACCTTCCTTGGATATGAGAAGGAGATTTTGACAGAAGGGAAACAGTCTATTAAAAGACATGCGTACGTAAATATGATGCTGTCGTCTCATTTTGTGGTCGGATGAAACCAAAACTGAACTTCAGGCATAATGCAAAGTGCTCAGCATCAAAGCAGCAGAGGAAACAATAAATAGAAGCTGCCGCAGCATGCCAAAGACCTCAGACTGGGTGTTCCAACGAGACCTCAGGCATAAAGGCTGGCCAAGTCAACAGTGGAATAGCTGCAAAACGGATCAACGGGAAAAAGGATGTGGAGGGTCTTTGAGCAAAAAGTGAAAATGTGTGTTCTAATTTAAAGTGGTTCAAAGATGTTTTCTGTCCAACTTAAATGAGGTTGAACACATCTAAAAGGAAGAATGGGAGAAAGTCAAAAAGTGCTTATTTCTACCCACTAATCATGACTTCCATAGTCCAAGCGTTGAAACCCAGCCTCTAAAGACAGCTACATATATCGTGACTCCAGTTCACCGAGTCCAGGACCGTGCTGTCTCTCGGTCTCGTTCGCCAGTCCCGCATTGAACGATGAGTCTTGAAATCAGTTAGATTAATCACATTGTCTATTGATTGGCTCCTAAATTGCTGCGCGATACAAGACAAATAATCCCATTTCAAGTTTCTACACTTGTTTCTAATGGTTTCCAAACCATTCCAGGCAGGAATGGATCACAATTAGTTTAGCATTTAGCAGCCGAGAGTGGCCACGCATGCATGAGCGTGATTCGGGGCTTAACAGTGGCTGCCTGCGCTGCATTTGACATTTCCATTCTCTGGGACACCTTCCTTTGTGCTGTCTGCGGGTGTTTGTTTTTTTTGCCGGCACCTGTAGAAGGAGACATTTCAGCCACTGTACGTGCACATTAGGCCAGCTGCAAGTGTAGAATTTCATTTATTTCTGCCTCTTTGACACCAAAGTGCTTCTTGGGCAACAATGAGACTCAGACTGTATAGCTCTTTCACAACAGAGCAATGACCCAGGATAGAAATCCTGTTTGACATCTGACAACAAGGATCTGACCTTGGTCAGACGTGGTCACAACCAGAGCTTTAAGTCGCTCTGACTGCTTGACTTTTGAAAGAAAGAGTCCGTACACCTCTGTTACACACTGTAGAGCAGCTATGACTGCAACATCTCTCAGCTATGGATATCAAACATGCTTGAATGAGATTTTAGAACATTTAGTTTCATAAAAGGTTCCAAGAAAATGTTTTAAAATACTGCAAGTTTTACCAGCAATCACATCTATTGCAATGACACTGGAAGCAACGGTGGAATGTAACTAAGTACATTTACTCAAGTACTGTACTTGAGTACAAATTTGAGGTACTTTACTTGAGTATTTCCATTTTATGCAGTATTTTATGCAATATTGTACTTTTTACTCCACTAGAGTACATTTATCTGACAGCTTTAGTAACTTCAGATTAATATTACAATAGAAAAATCAACCAATAAATGATGATATATCACTATTGTTTAAATTATATTATACATACATATATAAAAATATTATTCTCGACCCAAATTCGTCCCAAAATGAATTTTCATCCTCTCCGATCATATTTTTTTCAGCCTCGGGCCAACAGGACGTCCTTAGTGTTTTCCCTGCCTGCAAAAGTGGCGGGTGGCCTGATGATTTTATCTGCCACCGCCAACAATTTACCCACATCTGCCGGGTCGCGGGTTTCAGACCCTGCTCGTGGGTTCCCGTAGAACCCATTTTCATTCACATACCTTGAGGTCAGAGGTCAAGGGGACCTCTTTGAAAATGGCCATGCCAGTTTTTCCTCACCAAAATGTAGCGTAAGTTTGGAGCGTTATTTAGCCTCCTTTACGAAGCGCTACTATGACATGGTGGGTACCGATGGATTCCTTAGGTTTTTTCTAGTTTCAAATGATGCCAATAAGCCCCCTACAACCTAAAAGTTGCTTTAATGCGTTAAAACAAATTTGCGTTAACATTTTATTATCATGTTAACTTTGACAACCCTACATCTGGTATTCCATAGACGTCCTACCACACAGTGCTTTTGTTGACCATCAAAAGTACTTGGAGTACATGTTCTCCAATGGCTCGAGTGATTCCTGTTAGTTACATGAGAAGCAATATGTAACTAAATGTCCATTCCGTTAGCTCCATACAGGGAGCTGAAGCTCACTACAGAAACACTCGTCTTCAGCGTGCTGTGACAGGAGAGACTTCACGGAGAACTGCTCTCTTCTTGACAACTTCCTACTTCTACTTTGTAGCTGTACTGTTTATCATGTGCAGTTGCAGCTGCTGTCACTTTACACTTCTGTAACTGAGGATCTCCTGTCTAAAGTTAAACAGCTTCTTCTTTTTTTTGTTTTTTCAATCAGTCATCAACTTTGAGGCAGTGATGATTGATTTCCCCCCATAAAACTTTTTGAGCATGTCTCCATGTTTTTAGTGTCTTTGCTTCACGTTTCAGTATGGAACTACAAACATCACCATCGTATCAGATGGAGGATTAATGGAGTTAAAGTGTCAAATCTTCCACCTTAAGAAAAATATAAGGGTCAAGAAAACCAGCTGAAGGCCAGGTTTAAACTTCAGATTGTTCCAAGAGGGTTTGATTTGGGGTTTGGATAAGTTTAGTCTCCTTTTCCCTCTTCTTTATGACCATAACAAATAGTTATTCAGCTTGTTTTATGTCAGATTTCTGCTGATTCACACACAATCTTTAGAAGTGTTTTTTTTCTTTTACTCTTCCTGAGTTCCAAATCTTGCAATATAGTTCATCCAAGTGGAAACCAGAGGCTAGGCGTCTGCAGTTCAACATGCGGTTCAGCCATTGTTCACTCTTTCCCAAACAGACAGACAATGCCCTTGATTTGTAGACACTACACTACTGTATAGCTTGTGATTAATTCCCAATGTGTTCATTACAGAGTGGCTTCACAAGTACTGATGACACGGAAACAAATGAACACCATATTTCAAATGATGATGGGGTGTGAAAGAGGAATTATCATCTAACGTTTTCAGGGATCTATGTGTATTTATTAACAGCTGTATAATTAAAATGTAGTAAATGTGCTTGAGGTTTTAAGACTCATTCACATCTTATGGTTTGAATTCAATGCACACTGAGACAGACTTAATCAGCACAGTCCACAGTGTCTACTTTAGTTACATAAAGGTTTAATCAACACATTGTCCTTGGTTTGACCTGGGAGTAACACGATATTCAAAGAAATAAAATAATAATGCAGAAATAGCGACTGTTGGAAAAAATAGTAAGAAAAGTTAGAGTTAGAAATACTGCGAAAGAGCAGCATAGTTTAGCAGGTCAATGCCAATACTGAAATGCTAATCATATTAATGTAAAAAAATATATTAATTAGTATAAATATAACTAGTATTATTCATTCCTTTTAACGTGATGTCACTGTTTTTTAAGTAATTTTTTCTAACATTAAAGTTATGACTTTTACGTAATAGGTAGAAATCTTATAAAAGTTTATAATATTTATATTTTTTGTTATTTTGTTTACATGTATTTATATTAACTGAGCAATAAAGTTGTTATGGTGGCCCTTCTCATCTCAATAAATCCACATTTTTACAATCACTATCAGTATTTGTAATAATGCCACAAAATATATATGTAATGGTATCTTGTTCCGAAATTAAATCACTATATCTCACACATATAGATGCTAAAAACTCTTTTTTTAAAGTAATAATTAACCTATATACAATATAAACCTATAATTAACCTATATATATAACCTATAATTAACCTATATATAAAATATATAATAATTAAGTAATAATTAATGTGTTCTCCTGAAAGATGACAGTTCACTCTCAGTTCAGTCATTTAATATGGATGTTGAAACCTGCAGATTCCTTGTGGCCAGTTCTGGATGTATGAATGCAGCTGTACTAAACAGTGATGTTGACACATGCTGAGGCTTCTTTCTGTAGTTCGCTGCGATGTTTTCAGTCAGGACTCATCACACATGAAACAGTCAAACTGTTTATTAGAGTCTAGTTCCCATTTGTTCAATAATGAACAGAACTGGTAAACAATTCTCCTTGAAACACAGTTGTCAGTTCATCAAACTCCCTGCAATATCACACGCCAAAATCCAAACCCACTTATTGTCCACCGACTCTTAAAGAGTACACAAAGTGAATCAATGACTGATCAGTGACCAGATAACATTTCTTTGATCAATAAATGACGAGTGACAAATTAAAGTTAGTGGTTTCAGGCAACAGATGACAGTGTGTGTGTGTGTGTGTGTGTGTGTGTGTGTGTGCTAGCTTTAAACCAAAAAATAATGAGCCAATTTAGTTTGTTATTAAAAACTGAAAGCCAGCCAATGTGAAACACCTCCTGCCTGACTGCAGCCAGTCCAAGTCAATATATCAGTCTAATCCTCATTTGAATGCAGCGTTTTGATCAGATTCCACACAATATGCATGATTAAATGTATTAGAGTATCAGATGTCTGCAGCGTGGTGTGGAATTTATTCAACAATTTGTAAAACCTCAGATGCCCCACAGAGACCCACCTAAAACTATTCATTAGTGAAGAGGAGAGTTTCTTGTGATGGTTGAATATTGTTTCAAATGATTTTCCAATCTGACAATAATAAAACCTAAATAATAGAGCTGAAATGATGTCAATTAATTCAAATCTGAAAATCAATCGGCAACTATTTTGACTGTTTTAATCAGAACTATAGTTACAGCTTCTACTGTAAGGATTTGCTGCCTGTAATAGTACAGTAGTAAGTACATTATTAGTGATATTAAATCAACAATCTTTGGGTTTTGGGCTGTTTTTTTTCTATTTAATGATATTGTATAGACCAAATGAATGGTTAGTTACAGCTGTACTCAGAACTGCTGCAAAATATGGGTCATAAAAGCTGTAAAGTCAGTATGCACTACAAAACATGTCAGTGTTGGCTTTCACAAACACATATTGATCTGGTTAAGGGAGGTTAATAAAAAAATATTTTAAAAAAAGGTGTTGAGGACATGCATTTTTTCTGTTCTAATTTAGGTGTCAAATTATTTACTCGGTGTAAAAACAAGCATAAACACAACATAACTCCAAATTAAGAACATGCACTGCAGTTGACCTACTGATTAGTAGTAACCACTGTGTGCTCAAAAAAATGCACTAAATGTCTTGAGACTTTAGCCTAGAGCAGGGGTCAGCAACCTTTACTATCAAAAGAGCCATTTTAGACAAAAAAAAAATAAAACTGTCTGGAGCTGCAAAACATTTGAGCACACAGCCTATAGTTTTAAGTATATAGTATATAAGTCTAATACAGTGAGGACCCAAGTGCAAATGTACTACGGAGTATTAGGGCCACATTGAGGGAAAAACATCTGAGATTTTCAGAATAATTACTAACTTTATATTATGACTTTATTCTCATAATATCATGACTTTATTCTCATAATATCATGACTTTATTCTCAAAATATTATGACTTTATTCTCATAATATTATGACTTTATTCTCATAATATTATGACTTTACTCTCAAAATCTCAGATTTATTTTTTCCCTCAATGTGGGCCTTATACTCCATCGTACCGTGGTACCATAGACACACAACAATGATAAATAAAAATGAAAATGTAAACAAAAAAACAGTTATTCATTTCCATTTTTATAAATCCACAGGGAGCCACTGGAGAGGGGCTAAAGGGCCTCAGGTTGCTGACCCCTGACCTAGAAAGATGGGTCCAAACCTAACTTTGTATGAGCATGTATGTATGTTTAAATCTGGATTATTTACCACACTGGTCAAAAACACAGTCATTGCTCCACTCCCTCCAGACCTCACAGTGAGCAGGTTTGGGATTCATTGTGACAGATAATAATAATAACACAAGGGTTTTTAGGCCTTTGAGTGTGTTGCCTGGTGATTAACACTATGAGTGAGCTTCACTGCTCCAGTCAGGGATGGAGAAAGTCTTGGACTGTCTCTTGTGCTCTCCTATCGTGTAGTCCACATGAATACATATATGTCTGGCGCTCTGCTCCGACGGGAACATGCTGATCTCTCCGGTAACCACCGTGTCTTGCACCACGTCCACCGGGGAGTCGAGGTAGAGCACCGCCTGCTTCCAGTGCGTCTCCGGCTTGAACGGGGACGTGGACAGCACCACCAGGGACTGCGGCTGCGGCTTGTCCCCAGGAGGACACGGGAAGGTGACCGTGAAGAAGACGCAAAACGCGTTCACGGCCGCCGAGCCGAACGACTCGCACCGGAACTTTCCCTTCACGGACCGCAGCTCCTCCACGGTGACCGAGTACAGGTCGAGCTCTGCGAAGCGGGCCGGGTGTGAGAGCACGTCCTCCACGGTCACCGAGTTCACCGTGATGTCCGAGTTCATGATGCACCTGCGGGCGAAATCGGACATGCAGGACATGTCCACTCCGTACTGGTCTTTGACGGTGTACCAGAAGTTTAAGCGGTCCTCCACCACCGGGTCGCTGATGGGAGCGACGTACAGCTCCGCCTTGCTTGGCAGGATCACACCGCCGGGTTTCAGCCACTTGTCCCGGGCGTAGAGCACCGAGTTGAGCATGGACTCATGGAGCAGAGCATACCCCATCCACTCGCTCACTATCACCTCCACCATCTCCGGTAGGTCCACCGTCTCCACCGTGCCTCTAATCACCTCTATCCGGTCCTCCATGTCGTTGTGCTTCACTATGCTCACCGCCTGCTCCGCTATGGAGCAAGCCTCCACAGCGTACACCTTCTTCGCTCCGGCTTGAACACAGAACATGCTCAGCACGCCGGTTCCGGCTCCGACGTCCAGCACCACTTTACCGCGTATGGACTCGCTGTTCCTCAGGATGGCCATGCGGTACGCGTTGGTGCGCACCTGGTCCGCTATCATCTCCTCGTGGATGGTCACATCGGTGTAGCTGTCGAAGTACAGGCGCTCCTGTCGGGTTTTATCCAGTTTTCTTTTCTTAACGACATGAGACATCTTTCTCGGCTCTCTCTTGGTGCTGCTGCTGCAAGCCTCACTGTGTTTTTGTTGCGCTACTTCCTTCCGCATTGTGGGGATCTGGGACTTGTAGTTTCACACCGCACACAATACGAGAGATATTTGTTTAAATAGACTACAATTCCCATAATCATGCGACAATGACGCAGAGGTCGGAGTGCTGCATTCACTGTCAGGGGGGAGGTGGTAAATATAGCTTCTTCTTTCTCTAGCTTAAAGTAGCAGAACATTTTATTTATTGATTGTATTTTTTTTAAGCTTGTGACTTTACATTTCTTGTCAACTAACCTTAAAGTAGTAGAACATTTTATTTATTTTTTTGTGTTATTTCTTAGCTTGTGACATTACATTTTTCTTGTCAACTATACTTAAAGGGACTGTTTGTAACTTCTTACACATATAAATCACCCGGGTCGGTGTCCCATGCGCGCTCGCGTGTTCTACGCTGTTCAGACTCAGACTCCAACACAAACTACACAGAAGCACCAAACCACAAAGTTCTATCTAGTGAAGCGCGTCTTGCAAAACAGTGTTGGCCGCGGTCGGAGGACGCGGGGGAGACCGTAGCTTTGGTCTCCAGGGCCGGAGTCTCTGCTGTACTCTGCTCCTTTGACTGCCTGCCTTCACTCAGCTCGCTCCACCTCACGTGCATGCGCGCACACTACACACTGCAGAAGACATCGTAGCTCTGAAAATATCTAGTGAACGTACAGTGGACGTTTGTGCAGAAATAACTGCTGCAGCTCCTCCAGACCAACAGAGGTTTCCCGTGTCTTGTGAAGTGACGGGGCTCCGCAGCGAGAAACGTTATCGTCTCCAACCGGGGTGTCGGTGATATTGTGACAGAGTGATATTGTGGTTTTAGCGGACGTGTGTCGCCTCACTGTGTTGAGCAATGCTCGTTCATGTCTATTTAGAGCGAGCACAAGTGCAAGCCCGACGCTGACTTGCCTTGAATTAACGGCCACAGGTGTCGCTGTTAACAAACATTTCTGATTCTTACAAACAGTGTAATTTTTGCATCCATTTTTAGCTTGTAACTTTACATTTTTTCTTGTCACCTAACAAGTTGAACATTTAATTCAATGTTTGCATTTCGTTTCATTTTCGTATTTTTGCAAAAACTGTGAATCCAATGTCGCTAAGCCTCATTAAAGAGAACGGTGCTGCGTTTTTTTGTGTGTTTTTCAGTGCTAACATGTTGAACCAGATCGACATGATGTGCTTGTATATCAATCTTACAATTACGGCAAACTGCCTTAAAATCGTTGGAGAGAGACAGGAGGAGCAAGCCCAAATAAGCAACTTCACTTTAGAAACAAGCCCAAAAAAACACAACCCACGACTACCAATATTTGTAATGTATTAAGCCCAAAGTCGCTTATAATAAGCAGACTTGGCAACTCTGACCTACTCCTAAACTGCATGCAACGCCTCGCTTGAAGTCCTGCCTTTTCTTCTGTAATGTGGCGATGTCACCAAGTAACACATTTGCATAATACCTACCTAGCGGCTAGTTTAGCACGCCCTCAAGCAAACAAACAAACACCTGAAAATAAGCATAATAGGTCATCTTTAATTAGGTTTTTCTGGGGGCGAATAAAGCCACCTGTAACGTCCTCATAGTACAACAGTTATTGGCACAAATAACCCCAGTAGTGTTGCTTTTTCTTTGAGAACAATAGGCCTATGTTGAAATTCCTCAACACTAATTGGACATTGAGAAACACCCTTTATGTATGTGTTTGTTTCATTATTATAAGCCTTTATGAATGTAATATTCATTATTGTCCCTCTGTGTTCATTTGCATGCGGCTACTGTTTATTATTGGACAAAATATGACAGTGATAGAAACAATATGCACTCTTTAAAAAGAGCTTGTCCCTCAGAGGAGGAGAAGGATGAAAGGAATGGCTAGAATAACTATCGCTACATGAAGTTCAGGTGATATCCACCTGAAAGTGAATTAAATAATATTCACCTGAGAATTAATTTACCTCCACTTTCATGTATTTTTTTTTTTTAAATGAATAATTTAATACTTTATATTTAGTTTTTTATATATTATTCTTATTCAAGTGTTAATAAGTCATTTGCCTCAGTTAAGCATTCACTGCTGTTTGGAACGTGAGAGAGGGGGGTGACAGAATAATATTTGGTTATTCAGTATCAACTATTTTCAGAGATATGACTCTTTTAAAACAGCATATAATTATCAGACTTTCTGCTACAATTGGTAACATTTAAGGAAGCACTTTTAGCTCCAGTGTGTCTCTGATGATTTACGCTAAAAAGACCATTTTGACAGTAAGTTTCTATTTTCACTAAACCCTCATTGCTCTGTTCAGTAACATTAAAGAGGGTTTCCTGAGAAACTCTGAAAGGTTTTCTTTCTGACAAGTACCTGTTAAGAGTCTGGGTGGTTCAGGAGCAATTGCCATTTCAATGTGTATATACCATTATACATATAAGCAATTTTAGAGTCATAAAGTAGACCTGTAAATATGCAAAAACGTGACTTTCACCATCTCATACCTTGTTGTTTATAATGACTGAGATGTGACTTACAAGCCTACAAATAAGTGCTCCATCACCTGAACCTCTTCATCACTAAATGGTCTTGCATTTATACAGCGCTTTTCTAGTCTTCTGACCACTCAAAGCGCTTTACACTACATGTCAGTATTCACCCATTCACACACACATTCATACACTGATGGCAGAGGCTACTAAGGTGCCAACTTTGCCCATCAAGATCTAATCTAAATATTCATTCACACACCGATGGCTATGCCTTCGGGAGCAATTTGGGGTTAAGTGTCTTGCTCAAGGACACATCGACATGTGAGCAGCCGGGGATCGAACCACCGACCTTCCGATTGCTGCTCTACCCTCTGAGCCACAGCCACCACTACATGCTAAAAAAGAAGATATCTTAGTTTTGACTTCCATTTGAGCTTGCCAATATGCAAAATCATTTCATGTTAATAGCAACTGTATAGTGCAACTTCAACATTAAGAAGCCAGATTTAATTTCCAGGCAATAATTTGCACAACAGAAGCGCTGCATTCTCTTCAGCACTTCACTCTCTATAATGAATATAGGCTCCAATCATCTGTAGTACATCTATTGTGTGTCTATCTCCTAACAAGCTGCACAACACAGCATGGCCATTACCGGCTCTGAGCTCTCCCCAAAGTTCTGGCAGGGAGAACACAGCTGCTCGTGGCTCAGCTCTCCTCTCTTCTAGACGGTCCTAAGGGACCCGCTGCACTCTGTTTCAGAGATCTTTGGCAAAAGATGCTGGACAAATGAGCGGGAGCTGTATCCCATTTCATAAAGATGAGAAAAAGAGAGAAGGAAGCAGCAGTTTGAGAGGAGAAATACAGCGGGACGCTAGGTATTTTTTTTGTTGTTTTCAAGACTTTTTTAAAAGCAAGAAGACAGATCAGTGTAGTGCAGTAAAATGGGAAATAATAGCGTTACAAAATAAGAAGAAAACATTGCTGGGTAGGTGGGTGTATGCGTGTGTGCATTCACATTTACATGATTCTTCTAAATTTGGATCCAATGCTGCCTTTCAAGCACAGACACTCCTGGGAAAATGTGTGCATTTAATAATTCAGTCTTTTCAAAAATTATATAGAGAATAAAGCAGGGGAATAATTCTGCATGAACTGATATGTTTTCAGCTTGAGTAATGGAAACAGCAACCATCAAGGGGGAAATGAGCCATACCTTTGTAGTAAACACCGACTTGATATTCAAAGCTCCAGTTTTCCCTTTTGGATATATTTGATTTATGTTAAACCAGAAACACAATAACGGCAAACATTATCTAAAGATGCAGTGTAATCCTAAAGTGAGCTAAATATCAAAGCCGAACACCCACCGCCGACCGGTCAAAAGCAAAATTGGACCAAGTGCAAAGGAGGAATGGAAATATACAATAGTGTAGATTACTGAACCGTGGAATGCAGACAGTGGAATTCAGATTGTGAGTCTATGCACTTGGCAAGAGGCGATGTAGCCGGTAGACATAACAGACAGACAAGCAGCTGTTGGCCATGTTGTCCTCTCCTCCTCTCAAGCTTCAGGTAGAAGTGCTGCCAGGCCCAGACACAGCCAACACCCAGCTCCCACTGAGATGCCTGGCACGCTTTACCTCCATCCTTAAAGTAAGTAATGCGTCTGTATTCATGCAGAGAAAAGTCTGCTATCCAAGGAGCTGTTACAGCTGACCCTGGTTTAGGTCAGCACGTCGGGTCGGAATAACCCGGGGAGATCTTACTCTGATTATGGGAAACCAGGTTAAGACGTCTTTCTCATATTAAACATTTCACAATGGCACAGCATCCCTCTCTGCACGAAAAGGCAGCAGTGCATCGGTGCACCTTGTATGCTGAGGTATCCTCGACCAATTGTACATTGCTTTTTTTAGTACAGTTTTACTTATGAGACTACATTATTGGTGTTTTGCTGTCCTCCTTACAGTATCTCCTTTTTTAATTTTCAACATGCAGCCTAGTTAGTCGCTTCAGTTTCTAGAACTCACAGAGGATGTTTTCATGTTTGATGCCACTAGAGCTTGAACAGAACTCCAGAAAATGTTAAAATTCCTATCTTTAATTCAGTGTGGTTTTTATTTGCACTTCATTGATAAGCTAGGGTTGGTAGTGTTCTTCAAAAACATGTTTTGGTTATATTTGTTGAAATTCTCATTACATCCCGACAGCAATCAATAAATCGAATGCTCTGACAAAAAAATAAAGAAAAAAAATCCAATATCTGTGGCTGTTACAAAGTAATCTATGAGAAACGTACGCTTGCACGTATTTGATTGGCCAGCGTAGAGCTATGGCGGATTAGTTGCGTTGCCATGTGGCAAAAGTTGAGCCAGGTTCAACAAAGGGAATCCTTAAAATTCTCAGTATCTATATTCTAATGTGTCTACAACATCTGCACATGGCAAATACGGTAAGGTGAAGGTTAGGGGAAGATCCTGGTTATGGCATATGGAGTGTGATTACGGTATGGTAAAGGTTGTGTAAGTAAAACAGTTGGTTAGGAAAACATCGTGGTTATAGTTCATAAAAATGGGAATGTTAATCGCAAGTCTGTGAAGGGACATGAACTCCAATCTTTTACATGAAAGTTAGACTTGCTACACCTCATCCACCACCTCAACCACCACACACTCACTTTCCGCCTCACTAGATAAAGACCACACTACCTTCTGCATTGGTACAGCCCATTTGTATAAGACGTAAATCATTAGGTGTGGAATTGTCCAGCATAGTATACTGACTGTTTTTTGCACAGTGATGTTGTACAGTATGTCTTCCTTCATGTATATGAAACAAAAATGGACACACATGTATTCACACATGTACACACACCTCCTAACCTCATACTACCATCGAGTCCCTAACACTGCCTGTAAAATCTGAATAGCTCCCCATTCTCAAATGAGTGGGAGATTTTAAAAAAGCCATATATTTGCACAGCTCATCCTCTTTAATTAAACTTGGGCCAATTCCTGTTTGCACATCCAAATCATAGTCCCACATACAACTGATGGGGATTACGATGAGGTCTAAGGAAGGGCAGAGGAGTGCTTGAGCGTGGATGTGTGTCGGTGCCCTATTTGTGCATGAAACACGTTGTGTACAGTATATCCAGAGATAATGCCGAAGACGGGGGAGATGACGGAGAAAGCGGCGCAGGAAAGGGTTGGTCAAGCATGGCGGGACGCGCGGAAGCCCAATCGCTTTGGTCAATGAGGGGTGTCGTGGAAAAATCGATAACCGGCTTTCATTTTTTTTTCCATCTTCCTCCTCCCTCAAGCTCCAAACGTTGTGTGAAGAATTTATGCCTGCCGTGTGTGTGTGTGTCTTAAATGGAGAGAAGGAATGTTTTCATATCGTGAAGACACTACGTGGGAGGCTATATCAGTACTAAAACAAAGAAACTGAAATAAACAATAAGTGAGTAGATGTCTAAAGGGGGGAGGGAGATAAAGAGAAGCGCAGTGTGGGCTCTTTGTACTAGAAGCCCATCAGCAGCTGCTCTTCTTCTTGGCCAGCTGCTGTCAGCATGCACAGCCTCATGGGAACTGCCTGCGTCCTGTCAGTATTACTGGACCTGTCAGCTGCTGCAACAAACACACACCCACAATAACCCAAGCTCGCATACTCAGATATGTATACACGCATGCATAGCAACCTGCACAAACAGCATGCAGAGGCCACCTAAAGACACGTCAACCCGCAGTAGCATGATACTAAAATGCACATACTGTACATAATGTATACGTGCACACACAGCCACCAGTTTTTGGTGTCATGATCACCCGTTTCAGAGGGAGGCAGACTGCTGAGCAACAAATACAAAGGTGCAATGGCTTCATATTGATTGTTCCCGGGGATCGATACCGGGCTACTTTGATATCTCACTCCCAGAGAGAGAGAGACCACATCTGTGAACGCTGGTGTGTCATAACACACTTCCCATCTCTTATGCGCCTCCTTATTCACCTGTTTCTTACAGCAAACATAATTCATCTCACCCAAAAGACTGTTTCACGCATGGATCCATCTGGATGCCTTTTTCCATGTGTGTGTTATCTAGTTTCATGCTTTGACATCTCCCTATATGGACACAGTGTGTGCCAGTACTTATCAGTGGAGAAGTTATAACAACGGCCAGAGCAAGAATTTCCTGCCCCAGGCGTTTTCATTCCCCTTGTTTGTACAGTCCATGAACCGCCACACACACAGACACATACACACACACACAAACACTCCCAAGCCTACCTCCTTTCAATTGCCCCAACCAATCACTTTACAGGATCTTGGCCCGTCAATCCAGAGCCCCGGTAATCAATTCATTAATTACATCCCTTTCCCTGCAGACTCACTTCCCTCATGCCACCCCAGTATCAGTTACATTACACTGCAATTAGATTAAATTACTAAGAACAACCTGCATGTGACAGCCGTTATGGCAGCGTCAGGGGGGTATTATGCTGACTCCACGACAAACCCACTGCGCAATTTGTAAAATGGAAATATTGTCTGCTTTGTTAATGGAGGTTATTTGATAAGTACAGACATGAGGCGATACTGTAATAGTCCCATCAGGATTCTGCAAATAACAATCCCAACGTCTGCGGTAATTGTGCCGCTTACTTACAGACATGAAACAAGGTCTATTATCACCAAATTACATGAAATATACATTAATTTATTTCCAGTAAAGGATGAAAAAAGGTCTGTAAAACACGTTACGTCCTTAAAGGAATAGCTTGACATTTTGGGAATTATACGTATTTGCTTTCTTGCAGAGTTCAATCCCAGTCTCATGTCTGTACGCTAATATGAAGCTAATCAGCAGGTGATTAGCTTAGCTTAGCATAAAGACAGGAAACAGGGGGAAACAGCTACTGTATCTTGGCTCTGTGCAAAAGTAAAAACAATCCATCTAGCATCGCCTCTGAATTTGGTTTAGCAGAGGAGCAGGTAGGTTGATTTTTTTAAACTTTGGACAAAGCCAGGCTAGCTATTTGCACCTGTTTCCATTTTTCATCTAAGCTAATCAACAGCTGGCTCGTTTCATATTTAGCCAGCATCTAGCTCTCTGCAAGAAAGGCAATAAACATATTTCCCAAAATGTCAAACTATTTCTTCCAAAACAATGTTGTAGCAAAATAAGAGTCTAACAGGCTTCATTCGTGTTGTATATTTGCTTTTATAGAAGTCTCTAAGTTGATTTATCATCATCGTTACCAAGAGTCTACAGATAGTCTTAGATAAGTCAAAGTATTGGAAAAACAAAGTATTGGAAATTCTGACCTGATGATGGTGCTTGATAAAATGAACGGCATTTCCTAAATCCCAGGGCTTCTTCCTTAGGGCACCATAAATGTCTGTACAAAATTTCACCTTCAGCAATCCATCTAATAGTTGTTGAGATATTTCAGTCTGGCCCAAAGTGGTTGACCGTCTGACCACACAACATTGCCCTCCTCTGAGTCATGCCCCTAGCTTGGCTACAAGAGTCCAAAGACTAGACCTTCACCTCCACAGACAGTAATCCACTGAAATATTTGAATTAAGTAGAATACGATAGTAATACCAAACAGCAATAAAGTCATCCTTGAAGTCGCAGTTTGTATTACAAAACTCTTTCACAAAGCATTCCTGCTTGCTTCCTGCTGTAGATGTTTACCAAGAATTGCTCCACTTATCAGACAACCTGCTACATCAAAACCACGAGTTGTATTGGTAAATTGGTCATAATTCCACAGCAGATCCAGCCCTCTACTGTAAATTTCTAATAATGGATAAGTGAAATCCTGACCCACTTCAAATGTTATCAGTCGATTGAATGGCCATTATCAGTGGTCATCAGCCTCATAGAGATGGGTGAGAGGGGGCCTGCTACAGCTACTAGTAGGTTCAGAAGGCCGTTATCATCTATTCACATGGTGGATACCATCGATACCGATACAATTACAAGAAGGCGAAGTTAAGTGGCCGTAGTAATTATGACGGGCAAAGGTGGAAGTCAGGTGACGTAGTATAAAGAGGTGGGAGATCTGGATGAATGGATGGATGGGTCAAACAAACAAAGAACTTTCACCCCAGGAGACAGCTTGTAACTTACATTACATACATAATGTAACTTAACTTACATACGCAACGAAACAAACGTGCATTTTTTAACCCAAACCATGATCGTTTCCTAAACCTAACTGAGTGGTTTTGATGCGTAAACATAACCAAGTAGTTTTGTTTCAATACAAAAAGTTAAACACATGTTTAAAACTGTGACAGTTTCACTTTCACAGCGTGCAGTTCAGTGCAGTTTGCCCCAACTGAAAACGGACATTTAATGGTCTGATAACATTCAAAATGGCTGAATCCTGGTGGTACTAATATATGCAGACAAAGGTCTGTATTTAGGTGTCTGGGACTTTCTGCTCTGGAACCAGTTGTCCTCTGTACAAGGCAGGATAACCTGATAATCCTGTTTCGTACGTGAGACTTTGACTCTTCTTCTACTTCTACAATAACATCAGGACGAGGACTATGGATCACCAGCGAGCCAAACCAACTGCAGACCACTAAGAAATCAATTCCGCATCCATTTTTTTTCTATGAGAAGCAAGTAATTCACCGGCGGTGCAAAGTAAGCATGCAACCTGAGGGAAAGGGCAAGAGATGAGTTTAACATTCAGTCAACTTCATGCAAATGCATGCTGTGTTTGCCATGAGAGGATCAATCCATTTGGCCAAAGAGGATGACATTTTGTGTAATGCTTCTTACAGCTTTCACACTCTTTCTCATGACGAGGAAGTTACAGCTATAAGAGCCCTTTCTCCCTCGCTGTGGGGATAGCGATGGAAAGAGTCAAGTGTTGCCAACGGATTAACACGAGCTACTGAGGCATATTTACCAGTAAACGCGATTAAAGGAATAGTTCGACACTTTGGAAAAAAGGCTTATTCACATTCTCTCCAATAGTTACATGATAAGATTGATATGTTAAATACGAAGCTACAGCCAGCAGCCGGTTAGCTTAGCTTAGCATAAAGACTGGAAACGGGGAGAAACAGCTAGCCTGGCTCTATCCAAATGTAAAGAAATCCACCTGCCAGCACCTCTTTTGGCTCTATGTGATTACATCTGTGCCAATATCAGATTTAGAAAATGTTTTGAAAAATTATGCATTTCATTTCTATTGTATTTTCTGTAGCAGGACAGGTAGTACAAATGATTTATTTATTTACTAATTATTTCATCCCAGTTATCATTGGTTTCAATACGGCTTTTTAAGGCGTGTGCTGATATATTTATTAGGGCTGTCAATTGGTTCAAATATTTAATGGCGATTGATTAATCACATGATTGTTCATAGTTAATCGCGATTAATCGCAAATTAATAACACATTTTTTATCCATTCAAAATGTACCTTAAAGGGAAATTTGTCAAGTATTTAATACTCTTATCAACATGGGAGTGGGCAAATATGCTTGCTTAATGCAAATGTTTGTATATATTTATTATTGGAAATCAATTAACAACACAAAACAATGACAAATATTGTCCAGAAACCCTCACAGGTACTGCAGTTAACATAAAATATATGCTCAAATCGTAACAAGGCAAACTGCAGCCCAACAGGCAACAACAGCTGCCTGCTGCAACCTCCAAAAGATCAGCAGCTTGTAGTTTTTTAAGAGGTAAATTAAAAATCGCAAGTTGCGTGAATGCGTTAAAACGAATTTGCGTTAACGGGTTATTATCGTGTTATCTTTGACAGCCCTAGATTTAATACATGTTGCCTTAAAGGTTCTGTTTTTACAGTGATCAAATGTGATAATACGTTTATTAAATTATGTAAAATACTATTTACAGTATGTATTGTATGCATCGTTGACAATTGACCGTCAACTTGTCAACTGTCAAATGACAAAATGCAAAGAATCATATTCACTGTGAGTGAAAAAAACAATGTGTAATAATTTGTGGAATCCATCGTGAGCATGTTATTCATGATTTTACTACAAAAAGATTAAGTAAATCAAGTGGTTTTCAAAATGTGATCCATTACATAGTGGCACTGTATGTGTCAGGGGGATTGCCATAATAACAACAGCACAATCATGTAATGAGTAATGTTTGTGTTCGGAAAATTTGCACAGTCTTCATTCCCTCTTTGATGCAACGTTACCTCCTGTGTTCTGCTGTCAGTTTGAATTCTGCTCATGTACTTTGGGCCAAGTTAAAGTCATTCACTGGGAAAGAATTAATTTGGAAACGCTGTCACCTGCCATGATTAGTCCCATTACTTGTTTACTGCCTCCGAGGCAGTGTGTGTTGCCTTCTGTAGCCTAAGTATGATATCACAAACAGCCAAGGAAACGCTAAGTCTGAGGTTATGAGGTAAATTTTTGACAGAGAAAGAGTAGATAAACAGGCAGAGAGAAATTTGAAAACATAGCTTACAGCAGAAGCCATAAAATAAAAAGATATGCAACATCATAACGCATTGTTCAATTTTCTATTAATTTGAAACGCCTCACAGTTTAGCCGTTTGTCGCTTTTCCATTATGCAAGGTCACAATAAGTCAGCTGTGTTCTCAACTTCATTTGTGTTTATTTTCCCTTCAATAAATAGACTGAGAGAGAGGCCTGTACTTCTGAGGTGATAAGATCCTCCCGGCTTGTTCTTCGCGCTGACCTTGGGTGCTGCAAAGTAAAAATCGATGCTCTTTCAGGAGGACAGAAGGCAGTATTCACTTTCTGTTAAGGTACCGTGCATCTTCCACAGAAGGCTAGACAGGGGAAGAGAAAACCTGAGGTGTTAGTTAGTGCGTGTCAGCGGAGGGTTTATCTGAACAGATAGACACAGGCACATACACACAGAGACACTGGCATAGACATTAAAGGATAGGGTTAGAGGATAGCTCACCAATAGTGGCATTCAGTTTAAAGTCAGGTATTAGGCAGTTAGCTTCATCTATCTCAAATAAAAGCTGCCTCCCTCTGCCTCATGGAGCTGCTAATGCACACAAAAGAACCGCAATAGCTGCTTTAAATGTCTTCAAAGCTGAAGGTTTAAATTCTAAAAAGAGACTTTTGGCATCCCATAATGCTGTGAATACAAAAAATATTAGGGCTGTCGAAGTTAACGCAATAATAGCGCGATAATAGTACGATAATAGCGTGATAACGGAAATTTGTTTTTACGTAACTTATTTCTTTAACGTATTAACGCAACTTGCGATTTTTATTCAACCTCTTAAAAATCCGACGACAGATGCGGCCGCTATTCTGTTTTTTGGAGGTTGTAGCGGGCTCAGTTTTAAAGCTAGAGTGAATGTGCATTATGTAATACTAAAAAAATCAAAGGAATCCATCGGTACCAACCATGTCATATTAGCTTGTCGTGAATGAGGCAAAATAATGCTCCAAACTTACGCAAAATTTTGGCGAGAAAAAACTGGCATGGCCATTTTCAAAGGGTTCCCTTGACGTCTGACCTCATTATATGTGATAAGTCATAGTCAAGTCAGCACACTGACAGCTGTTGTTGCCTGCTGGGCTGCAGTTTGCCATGTTACGATTTTAGCAACTTTTGTATGCTAAATGCAGTACCTGTGAGGGTTTCTGGATAATATCTGTCATTGTTTTGTGTTGTTAATTGATTTCCATTATAAATATATACATACATTTGCATAAAGCAAGCATATTTGCCTACTCCCCTGTTGATAAGAGTATTATACTTGACAGATCTTCCTTTAAGGTACATTCTGAACAAAAAACGTGATTAATTTGCAATTAATGACAATTAAATATTTGATTTGATTGACAGCCTTAAAAATAAATATCAGCACACGCCTTAAAAAGCCATATTGAAAACACTGATAACAGGGATGCAGTAGTAATTCAAAAGAGTTGGGTGGAGAGCAGGTGGGCTGTAAAAATCCATCAAATCATTTCAACAGGTTTCTAAAATGTGACATAAATATAAATAAATGTTTGATATTGTTAGCCGTCTCCATTCAAAAGCTGTGAAGGTGTTGATTTAAGTGAACTACTGTATCGGCTCTAAATCATAATTTGGGGCATCCTGTGCGCAGTAGTGAGATCTCACTTATTGTCTCTATTAGCTCAAATTAAATTCTATTGATGGGTATCACCACTTCTCTGCCTGCAGGAAATAATGCGTCAAAACAAACTCTCCCACTCAGCAGTTTTTTTCCGTCTCTCCCGTGCCTTTTGTGCGCTTTGGAAATCTTTTTTTTTTTAATTGAACATTTCAGATTTTAAGCTTTCTAATTAATTTGCACTGAGCTAAAGACAGATTGGTAATACAGAAGAAACTTTGAGTTCAGCATTTCTCAAGCCTTCATTGCCAAAAATGTTTCTCCAGCATATA
>CAKAOI010048074.1:0-29984 GCA_916701655.1 Sebastiscus albofasciatus
CTAATACTATAAACTGTGTTACCTTCATCACAATGCTAAGATGTTTTGCGGCTCCAGACAGATTTTTTTTTTGCCTAAAATGGCTCTTTTGATAGTAAAGGTTGCTGACCCCTGAGCTAGACAAAACTGATATTCTGGTATAGAACAGTAAGCAGTCAGGTTCAACAAAAAGTAGAAAAAAACAGAGATTTGTATATAAAAACATTTCCAGTGTTGACTATAATGAAAGTAAAAAGAAACATCTAAACACTTTGACCAGTGTGGCTCACACGATGACAAAGCAACTCTTCATGTTGGAGTCATCGGCAAACTTACTGACACAACACAAGGATTTGAAGCATCAATGAAGTGTTTGGGTGAGTTACTCCCTTTTAATGGCCAATGAAACAGTTTTGATGGTTGCACTTACAGTTAAGAGAATGTTAAGACTTTTTAAAAAATAAGCCAAAGTGATTGAAAAAAACTGGAACTACTGTAGGTGCTTGGGGCGGGAAGCCCTGTTGACATAACTTAAAATGAAATCCCATATTTCAACAAATAATCTCCATAAATTGAAAGTCACAGATAAAAATGAGAAACAATTTTTGCCCTGTTTTCCTGAATTAACCCAGATAATTATCCCGATAATTCTGAGAAAAGTTTTCATGAAAAAGGAATATCGACTGTTTTTCTGAATTAACAAGATACCTCAAAATCCCAGGAGAAGCTCTCATTTACTTGAGAGTTCGATTTCAAGGAAGCAAACATGTCCCGCCCGTTTAGTTTAATTCAGTGGCGACAAACCTATGAAGAATGACGTGAGTGCAACTGAGGGGGGAGGGGGGTATCCCTGCTGACATTGGGCGAAGGCGGGCTACACCCCGGACAGGTCTCCAGACTATCACAGGGCTGACACATAGAGACAGACAACCATTCACACTCACATTCACACCTACGGGACATTTAGAGTCAACTAGACCTTCGCCAACCTGCCCGAGTATGATTGCCCCCCCTCCCCCCCTCTCCTTGCAGCTTGCACCATCAACCACATGTATTTTTGTTTATGTTGAGATCAGCGCCATGAACGCATCATCAGTTACACTGCGCATGTCTTATGCCCGGTTCAGTCTACACTATATCAGCCCGATTCTAGCCCGACACGGCCGTCGTAGGGGATCGGGAACAATAAATGAGCTTCATGTGCGAAAATTGATCCTCTTATCTCGTGTAGTGTGTCATAGTACACGACAAACCGAGGAAAAGTTTAGCCTGTCAGAATTTTTCGTCTTGACACGCCTAGTGCACCCCAATACAATGGAGGTGAATGGAATTCAATAGCTCACATCGCTGAATAATTACATTGAAAAAAACTCAAAAGTAGTGTCTTTCCAGAAACAATGTCCTGGTTTCTCCATAAAACACACTTTCCATTGTTTTATTTGGAACTACATCCCACCAAAGAAATCGTCCCTGTTGGCAGTGTGTGGTGACTTATTCAAAACATTTGGGTGAACAAACACTTTAAAGGGACTGTTTGTAAGAATCAGAAATGTCTTGTTAACAGCGACACCCATGGCCGTTAAGTCAACGAAAGTCAGCGTCCTGTTGCTCACGCTTGTGCTCGCTCTACATAGACATGAAGGAGCATCACTCAAAACAGTGAGGAGACACACGTCAGCTAAAACCACAATATCACTCTATATTTCAGCTACTTGGCAGTAATGTTAGCTGACCAGACCAAGGTCTCTCCATGAATCAGTGCTGATCCTAGTGTTGGCTTTTCCTGCCTCAGCCTCCAGACCGCGGCCAGAGGGAACAGGGGAGACACCGGAGTTTTGGTCGGAGACGATAACGTTTCTCTCTGCGGAGCCCCGTCACTTCACAAGACACGGGAAACCTCTGTTGGTCTGGAGGAGCTGCAGCAGTTATTTCTGCACAAACGTCCACTGAACATTCACTAGATATTCTCAGAGCTAAACTAACTCTTCTGCAGTGTGGAGTGAGCAGCATGCACGTGAGAGTGAAGCGAAAGAGGGAGAACGAGCACGGTGTGTGAGTGAAGGCAAGCAGGCAGAGGAGCAGAGTACAGCAAAGACTCCGGCCCTGGAGACCAAAGCTACGGTCTCCTCCGCGTCCAACACTGTTTAACAGACGGGCTTCACTAGATACAACCGAGAGGTTTTGGTGCTTCACTGTAGTTTGTGTTGGAGTCTGAGTCTGAACAGCGTAGACACACGGGAGCGCGCATGGGACACCGACCAGCAATGATTTATACGTGTAAGAAGTTATAAACAGTCCCTTTAAATTATGACAGAAATGTTTCTGAAAAAAATCAAAAAAAGACTTTACAAGTTGTTTTGCTTCAGATTATATAAATATTTATTTCTTTCATTTCAGCTCTGGTATATCCACATGCATGCTAAACATGGTGGTAAAGAAGTCCTCCTTAGTGTGTAGAACTCATTATATGTCTTCTGAAAACAGTCTGTATCAAAGGTAGCTAGCCCGAGTAGTTACTTGTTCGAGAATTCCTTCAGAGAGAGAATGATTAAAACAAGACAACCAGCTCAGTTTTTAGCTTTAAGCTCTCAGCACTCCTGAAGTGAAAGCAGAGCTATGTAACATATAGAAAAGGCAAACAGCATGAGTAATCCCCTCATCCCTCCAAACATTAATGTCCTTCGTTTTGTTCTACGAGCTCAGTAGGTTTGAATAAAACAGTCTTTACTACACAGTTAAAGATCTCCGGTGTTAATACTCCCTGGTATCGGCTGTCCATATTTCTTTTTACATATTGTGTGTGTGTGCAGGTCAAATACAGTTGGAGCAGGCTGAAGAGAGGGGCCACAGAGAGTGGCTTTCCTGAGAGACGACAGCAAGAGGCCACAGTTACATCCAGGGTTCCTGCAGTGTCCTTGTCAAACATCTGTCCCTGGAACTGCACAATCATCCTGGGTGTAATATAATCTAGGATCTATGCAGAGGGGCAATGTGAATATCTACAAAATACAGGAAGGTAGTTGTGCACATCCAGTCCTTACAGAGGATTTAGACCAGGTGAGGATAGCAGCTTCAGTAAAGGCAAAAGCAGAGAATATTAATTTGGGATAGACCAATCCAATCCGTCATACGGGTAACAGTGCCGATACCATCATTATCAAATCCGTCATATGTTAACAGGCATATTTTGGAACTTCTGACAGAGCCAAACTGTTTCTCCCTGCTTACAGTCTTTATGCTAAACTAAGATAATCCTGGCTGGTGATGATGATGGTGATGGATGCTTTTCCTCTTTTCTAGCCCGTGGGGTCTATTTAATCTATTTAATCTATTTAATCTTGGACAAGTTGTGATATTATGCTGTGTCCCGTCTCTTTGAAATATTTTCAAATATATTTAAATGTTGTCTATGTATCATTTTTTTGTGATTTCTGTGACACTGATTTGCTTTATGACAATGTGTCTTATCATATTGAAGGTATATATACAAATCATTTTGCTTGATTGGTTGTTTGATGTCAGCATGATGTAATCAGTTTTACACATACTGTAGACTTTGCCCCTTTGTATGGAGGATGGAACCTACCAAAATAAAAAAATGATATAAGTAAATTACTTGATAAACAAATAAATATGTCATTAACTGTAGTGAAAATAATATTAAATTTAAATGTAGCCATTCATTATGATAAAATATGACATAAAGGGATATTTTTGTTTTAATTTTCTTCCTTATTTATTTATCTTTGTGTTAATTTTAATGTAAAAAGAAATATATATCGAAAAGAATACAGAATTAAATACGTTTGGGGACAAAAATAAGGGAGGAAAAGCAAAGGGCAAATTGTGCAGGAATAAATAAAGAAAGGCATTTAAAAAAAAATACAAAAATAAATAAACACATTAAATAAATAAAAAGGAAAATTAAACCAGACGAGTAAATAAATAAGGGAATCAATACAAAGATAAAAAATAAAGAAGCAAATTAAAACAGAACTATCTATTTATGTCACATTTTATCAATTAATTAAAGGCTACATTTATTTTTAATATTATTTTGCTACATTAAATTAATTATTTATCAAGTCATTTATTTATTCATTTATTTTTGATTTTGGCAGGTTTCGTCCTCCATACATTTGTCATGTTTTTTGCCTGGCGAAGACTTGGTAGGATTTAAACGTTGCCTGTTCACTTCTAATAAACATTTGGGAGCTATGTTATAGTGTGCGAATACTCTCTGCTTTCCCCCTTCATCTACAACATTTACATGTCAGTTAAAAGCTATAATGCACAATAACAGATATAATGAATCAAAACCTGGACATCACCTCTTTTCTGAGACATTTCCTGTTCTTTCCACAAGTGTAGGAACCCTGCAAATATAGTTAACGATAAGGAAACAAACAACAGTTCAAGATTTGACACAGCACTCAGGAATCTAGAAGAACAAGTGCACTAACACACTGAGTGAGAGGTAAGATCTCTTCCCTGTACACGTTAGCAGCTATTTACAGATCACCAAAACCATGGGGACAAGCCATGTTAGTGACGTACCATATATAGAGAATGGACTCGCTCTGTTTCAGAGTTCTAGGTAAAGAAGTTTCAAATTCCTTTGAAATCATTCAAGTTATATATACTGTTAATATATATATATATATATATATATACACACACACACACATACATATATATATACTGTTAATATATATACATATATATACACATATATACATATATACATACATATATATATATATATTAGCAATATATATATAATATATATATTAGCAAGTTTGCACAAGAAACTTGTAAAAACTGTAAATGCATATTGACTCTCAGGTTTCATAACACAGCGTCATCAATTCATGCATAGAGGAACTAGACTGAGAACACAATGGCTACATAACATACTGATAAAGATCACGGTGTGTTCATGAAATATTAAAATCACATTTAAAAAAAAATGTTTTCATAAAACCAAAAGCCTGCAGTGAGAACTCGAATGAATTAAAGAGTATTTAGTGATTAATAAACACGGATATTCATGGAGAGCTATCAATCAGTGAACTGATAGAAATACTTGGTCGTAGCTCAGACTGTACTCTACTATGTCCTGGACTCTATTAACACATGATATAAGATTCAATATGCTCGTCTGCTACCTGTCATAAAGTCATTTTGAGTTCTTCGATATTGTCCGATTGTAATTTTGTGAACAACACTGGGGAAGAAGAGTGATTACATGAAGAAGAAGAGAATGAGGCTATAGAATTGGAGGCATTGGTCCCAGATTACAGTCCTGCTTCAAACCAGCGCTGTGATATCCTTTAGATGTCCATGAACGCCTCACTCCTCATCCTCTTCCTCCTCTATGTACCTTACACTCTCCATCCTGTCCATTAAAAGGGGTCGGACTGAGCACAGCAGTGGATGTGGAGTGTGTGTAAATTCAACTATTTGCACACACAGATGCTGCATTTGGAGTGTGAAGCCTCTCAGCGTCCACGTTTACTTGGGGAACCTCTGAAGGTAAAGGGTGGAGTCGTCAAACAGCGGGTTCTTCACCTCCATTTCCCCCGTCTGAAGATCGACAGAGAGAGAGATAGAGAGGAACGGTTATTACACAGATCGGTTATTATCAGAAATTAAATGTTTTTTGTAGATAGGGTTATAATTATGGATGCACCGATACCGATACCAGTATCGGGTTCGATACTGTGCTCATGTACTCGTACTCGCAAAACGGCTCTGATACAACGGCTCCGATACCACTTTACGGCAGCGCGACGTTAACCTCTGGTCACCACCTTTGGGGTCCTCACGCTCCACCTCCCCGATGGTGTGGGCGAGACGGGCCGGTGTGCGCCCGACCCTGCTGGGCCGGGATCCCATCTCGGCCGCACACGCCGGCCCTCACTTTCATTGCGCCACAGGGTTTTGCTTGCACCCTCTGACTCGCGCGTGTGTTAGACTCCTTGGTCCGTGTTTCAAGACGGGTCGGGTGAGTTGCCGACATCACCGCAGACCCCTAGCGCCTTTTACGTGGGCCACGGCACGACACGGTTGGGGCGCACTGAGGACAGTCAGCCCCGGTCGACAGTCAGCCCCGGTCGACAGTCAGCCCCGGTCGACAGTCAGCCCCGGTCGACAGTCAGCCCCGGTCGACAGTCAGCCCCGGTCGACAGTCCGCCCCGGTCGACAGTCCGCCCCGGTCGACAGTCCGCACCGGTCGACAGTCGCACCGGGAGCAGGGAGCCCCATCCGGTGCAGCGATGCCCGGGCGGGGAGTGCTGTAAAGCTGCGGCCGCGAGCCACCTTCGCCCCGAGCCTTTCCAAGCCGACCTAGAGCCGGTCGCGGCACACCACCTCGTATGCGGGACTCCCCAGCCTGCTATGTGTCGCTCACACCCTCCAGCTGGCTGTTAACGAGGGTCTTTTGGCACAGAGAAGTACTCGTATCGGTACTCGGTATCGGGGTGTACCCAAATGTAAGTACTTGTACTCGTATTCGGTCTGAAAAAAAGTGGTATCGGTGCATCCCTATTTATAATTATGTTCCAGGCTATGTTTGCACATAGGATTTTGATTTTGTGGATCTATAGTACATGGTAAACGTGGGCTATAGTATAAAAATGATGCATTCAATGTTACTGGTTGCACACATCTACAGTATAACTAGTGATGTGTCATCCAGCATCAGTAACTTATTATTAGTATTTAATGATGTTATTGACAGGTTGAGGGAAGTTAGACAATGGGAAACATACGATTACATTGGAATCAAATGTTTTATAATTATTACTGTTTAGATCGTCGTGATCTTCAAAATGGAATAAAAAGTACAGCGTATTGGAGTTTGGATAAAGGTAAAGAAACTGATTTTGTGTTGGAGCTGGTGACTGACAATATTTTCAAGGTGTAAATATTTTTAAAGTTGCAATAAATGGATGGTTGAAAACACAACATATGACTTATTATCACATTTCAAAAGATACCCAGCTCCCCAGAGTCACACATTTTGACTTATCACAGCAGGACAAGCACAGGTGTAACTACTAACATTAATGATATCTCACTTCCATTAAATCTGCATTTAATGATCTCTTTGGCCACTTGGGGGCAGCAGCACGAGCTGCACACAGACCAGTTAGCATTACAAAGTTACCAATCCTTTCATTTAAAGCTGCATTACAGTTTTTCTCATTCGCTTTGGCTCAATTCTTGAACGAGGATTGTTTTTTAACAATAAGCTCAAACCTCTGAACAATTAGTTTGTTGGTCACAACAGATTAGAAGTTCTCATTCATTCAAGCAAATAATGCAAAAAAATGTGCAAAAGAGTATGTACAACAACCACTTGCACACATCTTGCTGATCAAAACTGATGAGTTGAATCTCAGTGAAACTGTTGTCCTCTTAACAACATCTAAACTTTCCGTCATCGTTTGAGCCGCCACATGCAAAATGATCCATTCAATTATCAAAATCTGTCAGACTATATATTCCATAAATATCTATGGCACTATGAGCATCTTGAACATCTTTCACACTACACATGGTCTTTTGAGCCATTGTTAATAGATAAATGATGGATTATTACTGCTTTAAATTGAATGAACACTATGACTTCAAATGAATTAATGATATTCAATAATTTATCATCATTTTATTCAACAGTTCTTGTTAAGGGCCTTCCTACTGACAACATTGATTCAGCACTGTGGATGACCTGATGATATTCACGGTATAACTTCCAATATAAGTTGAAATAATAACGCAGAGTTTACTCACAGGTGCCAATCCGGGACACTCGTACACCGTGAAATCTCCGTCCTCGTTCTCCTCGTCTGTCGATGCTCCTGAGTCAGGAACTTTTGGCTCATCCCTGTGTCTGCAGAGGTCACGCACACACGCACACACGCACACACACACACACAGACACACAGACACACAGTCATAAAATATTCAGAGGATAACACAGATGCAAAGAGGCAGGGAGGGCAGGGAAGGACGGGAGACAAAGGGCAGGAGACAGACAACATGCCCAGGGGGGAGATGAGCGCGTCTGGGGCTCGGAGGGTGACTCACTTCTCCAGAGAGAGCATCTGCTGCTTCTGGTGCTGGTAGTGGTACATCTGGGCACTGTGGGCCAGCTTCTTGTCCCCAGGCTGGAACACACCGAGGGGCGGTGGGACATGAGAAAGTCAGTAGTATTCATTCACATCTAGCCACACTGTTCAGTTGACATTCACTTCACAGCATGCGTCTCTGTACCACACGAGTTCATGATCTGAAACTGCTAAAAGAACGGGCGTGTTTGTTCTTTTAAGGCCCTGACGCACCGAGCTGACGGTCGACCGTCAGACAGTGCGGGGCCGTCGGTGAGCGTTCACAACGACATGGCCGTCAAGCTCAGTGGTGAGTGAGAGTGGTGTGAAAATGCTTGGCAAACACCATAAAGACTACCGCCGCCTGCTGGTGTGGAGACTTATTGCCTCTCACGCAGGCGCAGAACGTACGTGGTGGTTGGCTGTCGGCGGTAGTCTTTGCGGTGTGTTCGAGTGCATTTTTTTGGCCGAGACAAAAGGTGACGCGAGGCGACGCAATTGGTGGCCTTCGTCGCCGCTAGTTCTCTGATGTCGGGTTGGTGTGTCTAGGACAGCTTGTGCTGCCCAGCAACAATTGGATAACATTGTTAAGGAGGGGTCCAACATTAACACTTATAACACTACAGAGATTTCCTACTCACCAAATTGTCAAACGCTTGGGCTCTCATCAGTCTATATGGAGGGAAGTCCACCTTCTGAGTTACACGCACACCTTTCTGCAATCTGTACAAAAGTTTTAAAAAGTGACACACTGGTCAGATGGGTGATCAGAAATAAAAACATTCTGTACAGTACTTGATATTTTGGAAGCATTTGGAAGTGATTGGCATGCATTATTGTGATATTACCACTGCCACATGATAAATTCAACACATTCTCAGTCCCAACTCATCAAATACCGGGGCTTGGTCAGTGGCCCTAAGCTTTAAACTATCGGGTTCGATAGTGTGCTCATGTACTGGTACTCGCAAAACGGCTCCGATACAACGGCACCGATACCACTTTACGGCAGCGTGATGTTAACCTCTCGTCTTTCGGGTCCGGGATCCCACCTCAGCAAGCACGTGCCGGCCCTCACTTTCATTGCGCCACGGGGTTTTGCTTGCACCCTCTGACTCGCGTGTGCGTTAGACTCCTTGGTCCGTGTTTCAGGACGGGTCAGGTGGGTTACAGACATCGCCACAGACCCCTGGAGCCTTTTACGTGGGCCGATTGGGGGCGCACTAAGGACAGTCCGGCCCGGTGACACTTTGTCCACGGCCCGGGAAGCACCTTCGCCCCGAGCCTTTCCAAGCCGACGAGAGCCGGTCGCGGCGCACCGCCTCGATGCGGGACTCCCCAGCCTGCCGTGTGTCGCTCACACCCTCCAGCTGGCTGTTAACGAGGGTCTTTTGGCACAGAGAAGTACTCGTATCGGTACTCGGTATCAGCGAGTACACAAATGTAAGTACTTGTACTCTGTCTGAAAAAAGTGGTATCGGTGCATCCCTACAATAAATCACAAAATCGAATTGCAATACTTAAAAATCATAATACATATCGAATCTGCGAGCAAGCGTTGTGACAGTATTGAATCGGGAGATAGCTGTATCATCCCAGCCCTGCTACAGAGTGACTAATGCCTCAGGTGACTGGCGATACTAACTAGTCGCCGACTAACAACCTGACAAAAAAATCAAGATGATGTTTAGTTTCAACGGGACAAGAATAGTCCTGCGCTTGTTTGTCCCACCCTCCCTTAGCGGACTTCTCGCTCTTAAATACTACGTCGGTCGCTCTGACCGTCTAATTAATAATGCCGTGGATGGGTTTACATTGGAGTCAGCTGAAAGCCCGGTAGACATACAGATTGTAAAGCTTGCCTCTGTACGTCGGTATCAGATGCTATGGGGCACTGACCGACCAAGTGTCGGTATTTGATGAGTTTGGAGTGAGAATGGGTTGCAAAAGTAGGACGTTTTAGAACTGTGCACAATAAAACCTCCAAGCGTCATTCTAAAATTTGAAAGTCAACATTTTTATCCAAGATGTTTGGAACAAAACAGATCATTTCACTAACTTCAAGAATAATTTCAATCATCAACTTATTTTTTGTGATTTACAGAATCATTGCTCCGTTATGTTTGACTTTGATACAGTTGATAATCTGACTTACATCCACATTGGAAATATGTTTTAGGTGTTTTTATTTTTCTAGCTTAATTCCATATATTACATCTCCTTTATATTGTCTACGGTTTTCACTCTACAGAGCCTCCAACATACTGTAGCTGGGGGGGGGGCTCTAACAAAAGAGTACCTCTGCTGCTTGGATTTTGGCCATTCTTCTTTTAAATCTGTCTTTCACAGGTTTCACAACATTATGAATGTGAAATTCTAAATGAGTAGAGCAACCATTTAATTATTTTATGAATGCTAAAAGACTAGTTTCTGACCAATATAAGCGTTTAATAGCTGATATCAATAACTTTCCTGATTGAAGTAGAACACAAACTGGAAGTGTTGATTGATTCATTGTTTTAAACAAAAATGCCAAGAATGATCTGGTTCCAGTGGCTTAAATGTGAATATTGACTAGTTTCCATAGTCTTCTATGATAGTAAACAGAATATCTTTGTTTGAGTCTGCTGGTCAGACAAAACAAGCAACTCGCAGACGTCTCCTTGGGATCTGGGAAATTTTAACAGGCATTTTTTTTTTTACATGTATTTCATAATCTTAATGCCTCACGTTATAATACTGACAGAAAAAACACCCAAAATAAAATCTATAATGTCAGATCCTAAAAGGTAGAAAGAGGACATTTGGAGTGAGAGTTTCATGCAGTGGTAGGGAAGAACAAAATATCTTACCTGACCCAGCAGGCCCCTGCTGTGACCAGAGCCAGTGAAGCCACCACGATGAAGACGCTGCTCATGACTGAGAAGAAATACATACACACAGTGAGGGGGAGAGAAAGCTGTGTATATCTGGAGGTGTCAGTGGAAGACATGATCCCTGACTGAAAGCTCTGGAAATGTGTGTGAGGCCGAGTGTAGAGCTCAAATAAGAGCTGCTGAGTGTCACTGTGTCGGTTCTGGCCCTGCAGTATCAACAGTGAGAACAGCATTGATAACAGTAATGGAGTGAGGCAGAACTAACTGTCAGTAACACATCTGTTCTGTCGTGTAATACTCCGTAGGAAATTTGAGGTCAGTCCCGAGATTTCAGAGCACGCAGTACGAACAAAGGAGCTCATTTTACTAAACTGATATTAAACTGTTTGCACTTGGAAGACCTTTGAATGCCTGGTCCCGGCAAGATGGATGTTCATATTTGTTATTTCCATGATTGAAAATTAGTGCAGCTCAAGTTGAGATGAGATCCTGGTATTTCCGTAACTGAAAAATTTGTGTTGGGAACTTGGGATTTTGGACCCCACCACCACGCAACCATCACAGAGAAATGCCGAAGTCTGACCTTCAAATGTCATTGTTACAGTGATGTAACTGAATGGAAAAATGATCAAAAGGATATGCTGAAATACAGAATACAATGAATGGATGTCAGTGACTACATTTACATACACACTCATAAACCACTATTATTATGATTATGACAATATTCAGAATTTGATAAGAGTCATGTAAACAGCATATTCCGTTTGGATATTCTGATTCTCATCTGCAAGATTTCACAGACTGGAGGAAAACAAGCAGTCAGAGCTGATCTGGAGTCTGCTGTCCAGCTGGCATCTATGAGAGCCAGCTGTCAATCACTCACAAACTTCGATCAAACGGTCAAACTAGGCAGCGCTGATCAAATATGAATCAATATTCTGTTACTGTAATGCCTATTTCTCTCCTCGGATGTTTTTGTTCTTGTAGTGTACTGTTTAGCTGTAAAATGAGAAAGTTTGAGACCTGGCAGCCATGTTGAGATCAAGTTGAGGAAATACCAAGCACCGCCCACCCGCCGGAGCACAGCCAATAGGAACGCTCTCTCTCAATGAAATGACCTGTGATTGGTCAAAGTCTTCCGTCACGGGCTAGATTTTTTAAAGCCTGAAAACAGAGCCATGAGGAGGAGCAGAAGTCTAGTTATCTCTCAGAACACTTGAATTACAATATGCTGAAAGATTATTATGGAATTTTTGCCCAATGATGCCAAAAATATACTGCCTACTGCCACTTTAAATCTGTGTGTCTCGCCTGTTACAGCTGAGAATGGCATCGACGTGGGATTCACCGGCCCCGGTGATGAGGATGCCCTGAGCTCCTCAAATGGACCAGATGATGATGATGATGATGCTTAGAATAGGAAAAAAGACAACTACTGTAGGTATCCAGCTGACTTGTTGAACTAAATGGGTTGTTTGTAGGTCAGCGTAACGTATGTCATGGGGGGTGTTAATCAGAGTATGCACGGCTGCATGTTAACAGGAATATTAGTGGAATATTCATGCTCATTAGGAATATCGTCTTTTTCGGAATGAGGGCAAAAAACTGAATATTTGGAGCATGTAAACATAGTTATTGTTTCTTTTTCCACCTCCAAGATATACAGTAAAGAAAAGTATACTTAAGTATACATGAATTTTTGGTATAATTATTGTTATAGACAGATATATACATGTGTAATGGTGTGCAGTGGTAACCAAGTAAAACCTAGTGAGGTGGACAAATGAAATGCTATAATATATACTGTAAAGTTGTAGTGCAGTTATGGATCCGTTAGGGGTCCTGACACAGTGGGAAGTGGTTGTACAGGCTGGCAGAAAGGACCTCAGCTGACATTTGGAGAAGGCGGGCTACACCCTGGACAGGTCTCCAGACTATCACAGGGCTGACACATAGAGACAGACAACCATTCACTCAAATTCACACCTACGGGACATTTAGAGTCAACAGTTAACCTGCATGTCTTTGGACTGTGGGAGGAAGCCGGAGAACCCGGAGAAAACCCACGCTAACACAAGGAGAAGATGCAAACTCCACACAGAAGGGCCCCAAGCCGGGTTTGTAATGTTTTCCCAAAACAAGAGCGATAGATTTCTAATAAGGAAGTTCTAATTCTAAAATTACAGGAAAACCGTCCCACTGCAGTTAGATACAGGATCTGGACTGTACATCTTTTGTGTGTTGTACTACTGATTCCCTATGTAGTCATAACAACTGAAGACTTTTTGTATTCCTTGATACACCTTGAGGCCAGATGTTACCTTACATGTGTTGTTGTCCCAGCAGACATTCCGACTAAGAGATACTGACACAGATGCATTTGCTGAAAGTCGGTGTAAACAAGACACAAACATTAAAGCTGAAATCTACCTGCTTCATTTCATGCAATCAAGACCTAAAAAAAGACCTCTGTTTATAATCCAATCTGTCCTGATTATCTCTCTGGCCCCGTTCAGACCTGGTATTAACATGCGTCCTCAGTGATCAGATCACAAGTGGACAGCTCTAAGTACAGGTGTGAACGCACTCAAGACGCATTGAGGACGCATTGAGATCGGATCTTTCAGACCACATTCAGAGGTGGTCTGGGACACATATGACCACATTCTTTTAGCAGTGTGTAGTGAATGCGTCCTGAGACACATTAAGGACCTCCTACTCATCTGATGTCCAGCTGGGATCCACGGGATCACTGCGCCCCTCAGGTGAACAGACAGACAGACGCGAGCGTTGGTCTGCCTCGCAGCATGGAAACGGCCCCTGTGCTCTACTGTATCCTGTCAGTACATCTGTATTTTATTAAAATATACCTTATCTATAGGCTACATATCTACAGACTATCAGACTAGGCACGCATTATCATACTGTCGGAGATGTGTCGGTGTTTTTGTTCCGCTGCTTTGCACAGAGCTGACACCTGCCTGCCTGCCCGCCTGTTCTCTCCCATCCCTGGCTCTCTGGAGCGCTGTACCCCGCTGTTGTCTGGCAAAGGCAGCGGTGCCGGCGGCACGGAGGTCCCCGGGGACCGCCAGTACAATAACCTTTTATTTTGATGTTAATAAAATGTTAATAGAATGTACCCAAATTCACAAATATGTAGGATATTAATACTGACATTCATGTAATATTCCGTCACATCGTCTGCTGTATTAGCCGTGTGTTTACTACGTGTTTATTTGCATATAGAGCGGGGAAGTGAGATCGGATCACAAGTGGTCACTGGAGACGCATGTGGAGACTAGGGATGTCACGAGAACCGATACTTCGGTACCAAGTCGATGCCAAAATTCTAAAAACGTGACGGTTAATACAATAATACACCTAATACACCTGAAACTGCCTCTTGGTTCCCTGCACAGCTTTGCACTAAACTCAGTATGATCTCTGACTATGCGGTGCAACATAAGCACTGCGGGAGAAAATATTTTAGGAAATCCATTTATGTAAAAAATGTATGCTATTAGATTACTTTTTAGAATTGGACCCAGCTGGCTGCAGAATGAAAGATGGAAACTAAACTGAAATTAAGCCAAGCTGGTTTACTCAAACTTTACACCGCTGAATCATAACGAAAACTCCCTGAACATCTCTGTCATTCATGCTTGCTGGGATACTGTATTGACCTCTGGTAATATATTTATGTTGTGTTTTAATAAACCTGTAAATATGGTCATCAAACCGAGTCTCTCTTACCGCAGGTCACGACTACAGTTACTTCTTTAAGCTCAAGAAGTACAACTCAACAAGAAATGAGGTCATGGCTAAAGGTCAGAAAAAGACTTACTGATAAAGACACGGTCATTAGAGGGGTAGGGGAGGATGATGGGATCGCTGAGCAGAGCTGGAGTGTGGTTGGTGGTGGTGGTGATGGGTGGAGCCGTGCTGGTGAACGGGACGCTCGTGGGCCGCTCCGTGGTAGAAGCTCTGTGAGCGGGGCCGGCCTCACCGAGCTGCTTGGATTTGGGTTTATAGACGTCTCTGGAGGGGGGAGCTGGGATAAGGAATACAATGTTTTGAGTGGTTATGTCAGCAGGGATGTGGTGGTAAATATGAATACGGGTGTAGTAGTGTTGCCTACCTGGCAGCCTGGACACAGTTCTCTGTTCACTGATGATGGCAGAGAGGAAGTCGATCTCCTCATCCAGCTCAGGATAAGTGCTCACCTTACCTGGAGGTACAAAAAAACACAGAATCCATCACTGGGTCAATCCAAACACTCGTTTATTATTATTCCAAGTCTCAAAAGAGGTGAAACAGCGTAGGGTAAATAAAAGTAGTAAGATCCAGCCAAAAAAACCTGAAACAACAACAAAATCCAATGACGAGTAAACTGGCCATCACGTATATACTTGGCTTAAACCCCATTTAAGGTCAAAGTATCATATCATGAAAAACTCTGCTTGTGCACATACAGTACATTTGGGTATTAGGAGTTCCTACCAACCCACAAACTGTGAAATAAGACAAACCAGGCAGTTTTTTTGTGGGCTGCCTGGATCAGAAAACATGTGAATTCAGATTTGGCTCCCCTTTCTATTCCACATGCAGGCTCATTAGAATATCTGTGTATCTCCACCCACAGTTTGAGAACTACCTTTGCAAAAGTGCACAATATTTTTCTCTCAAACCAATCAGAGCCGACCGGGGTTTCTCGGGAGGGGGGGCTTAAAGAGACAGAGGGTGAATAATATATAATATATTCAGACGGACAGGATGAGAAAAACAATGTGTTTTTTGAACATTAAAGCATGTAAACGTGTTCTAGTAGAAACTCAAAAGACAAGTATGAACCTGAAAATGAGTATGATTGTTTGAATGGGTTTTTAGTCAGATGCCTGAAATAAGGTCTGTGGTTAACACAAGCTGAAGAGATTTGAACGTTTTGTTCTATGATATAAAATACATCAGTAAATATCCCACTTGTGGAAAAACCCCATTGGCTTTTCGTTGAGGGAACCAGGGCGATGCTAACTTTCTGGTTGGCCTACAAAAATACGTCATCCCTGGAGCCCTCTATTAGAGAGAGAATAAGATAAACCAAAAGGCGGAATTCTACTTTTTACGAGCATTAGGGCCACTGTTAGAAAAAATAATAATCTAAGATTTGGGGAATTAAGTGGCAATATTAGGATGAAAGAAGTTGTGACATTTCAAGAATAATCATCTTACGAAATCTGCAGTCTTGATTGTTTTAATGAGTGAACCGTTGATCATGTCACCTCCACCTCCTGAGAAACTGTGCTGCACTGCAGAGCGTTGTCACACCGCCTGCCGGTTTATAACGCTGATGAGTGGGAGGAAGTCACATGGGCGTGAGAGCTGAGAGTGCTGTATGTGTGTGTCTTTGAAAAACACAAGAGCAGTGAGAGTGTATGTATGGAAGCATAATGCAGTCACTTGAGAAAAAAAAGATTTACCCTGTTTTTCTGAATGAACAAGATATCTGAAAATCCCAAGAGAAGCTCTCATTTACTTGAGAGGTCAATTTCATGGAAGCAAACATGTCCCACCTGTTTGTTTAATCCAGTTTTATATTGGTTTGGGTTGGAGACATTGGGTAAGTAATATAGACGGTGTTGCTGCTAGTTTGTCGACTTTGCACAGACACCTCGGGACTTTTCAGTTGTTCAGACGTAAAGCCCCTTCTGTCATCTGCTGGACCATGGCTTTGTAACTCCGCCTCCCACTTCGCTCCTGCCTTGGTCTGGGTCTCATTCACATGAACAGAGGAAGGGAAATAATAACTCTGGATTCAGCTATTAGTTTAGCACAGCGGTGGACTGGTCAATGGAAATCACAGCCACTCCGATGTTGAACTCTGGGCCTCTTTTATGACCTTTTTCATGTAACAAAATAAGCCAAAGTTCTGAAATATTAAATGTTGTCTAAACACAAGCAGCCTTACAAATACAACAGCCAACTAAAATAGGCAGAATTAGGATTTAAATGAGGTACTATGTAATCAAAACATAAGTAAACTAAGATTTTGATCTGACCAGATATCTCATGTATTTGAGTAGGGATGCACTGATACCACTTTTTTTCAGACCGAGTTCAAGTACTTACATTTGTGTACTCGCCGATACCGAGTACCGATACGAGTACTTCTCTGTGCCAAAAGTCCCTCGTTAACAGTCAGCTGGAGGGTGTGAGCGACACACGACAGGCTGGGGAGTCCCGCATACGAGGCGGTGCGCCGCGACTGGCTCTAGGTCGGCTTGGAAAGGCTCGGGGCGAAGGTGGCTCGAGGCCGCAGCTTTACAGCACTCCCAGTCCGGACCTCGCCGCACCGTGGACAAAGTGCTTGCTGTGCTCTCTCTCCCCGCCGGGGAGGAATGGGGCCCCCTGCTCCCGGTGCGACTGTCAACCGTGGGCGCACTGTGCTCAGTGCGCCCCGACAGTGTTGTGCTGCGGCCTGCGTAAATGGCGCCAGGGGTCTGCGGCGATGTCTACAACCCACCTGACCCATATCTAACCCTAACCCGACCAAGGAGTCTAACGCACGCACGAGTCAGAGGGTGCAAGCAAAACCCTGTGGCGCAACGAAAGTGAGGGTCGGCGTGCACAGGCTGAGGTGGGGGTGGAGGAGCATGAGAACCTGAAAGATGGTGACGAGAGGTTAATGTCGCGCTGCTGTAAAGTGGTATCGATGCCGTTGTATCGGAGCCGTTTTGCGAGTACGAGTTCATGAGCACAGTATCGGACCTGACACATGGTATCGGTATCGGTATCGGTGCATCCCTAGATTTGAGTTTTTGATGCTCAGTGCTACAGACACATTTCAGTCAGTACAAAAAAAAGTACTGAAGTTTGACATATCACACAGTATCAAATGAGGATACCAACGGGATGTGACGTCTACAGCTTTGTCTCAGTTCATCACAGTAATATCTTCTTCGACCATTCACTGTTGTTGCTAAATTTTCCCTGTGTTTTGGACAAAGCAGCTCTACCCCCCCAGATACATCCCACATCCACCGCCTCTTTATCACTTCTCGACAGCACTGGTAGAGCATGACACAAAAGCAGAGACTCACATGAGCGTTGGACATTAACTATGACACACACACTGTTGACGGAGTTAAATGGAAGCTGGGAGCTGGCATCACGCACACTGGGAGCCCCTGAAGTCACGCTTTGGCAGAATACATGACTCATGTGTAGAGGAAGCACACAGAGGGGCAGGAACACTGATCAATTAGAGTCTACCTGCTGCACTACAATCACATTGATAGTAAATGGATGGTAAATGGACTAGCATTTATATAGCGCCTTTCTAGTCTTCCGAACACTCAAAGCACTTTACACTACATGTCAGCATTCACCCATTCACACACACGTTCATACACTGATGGCAGAAGCTGCCATGCAAGGAGCCAACCTGCCCATCAGGATCTAATCTAAATACTAGGGCTGTAAAAGTGAACGCGATAATAACATGCTAACACAAATTTGTTTTAACGTCATTCATTTCTTTAACGCATTCACGCATCTTGTGATTTTTAGGTTGTAAAAAGTTTTTCAGTTTTAAAGCTGGAGTGAAGATCTGCAAGCACACTGACACACTGACAGCTGTTGTTGCTTGTTGGGCTGCAGTTTATCATGATATGACTTGAGCATATTGTTTTATACTAAATGCAGTACCTGTGAGGGTTTCTGGACAATATCTGTCATTGTTCTGTGTTGTTAATTGATTTTCAAAAAATAGCAGCATATGTGCCCACTCCCATGTTGATAAGAGTATTAAATACTTGAAAAATCTCCCTTTAAGGTACATTTTGAACGGATAAAAAAATTTGATTAATTTGCGATTTATCGTGATTAACTATGGACAATCACGCGATTAATCATGATTAAATATTTGAATCGATTGACAGCCCTACTAAATACTACCATTCACACACTGATGGCACAGCCTTCGGAAGCAATTTAGGGTAAAGTACCTCACTCAAGGACTCTTCGACATGTGGACTGGAGGAGCTGGGAATTGAACTGCTGATCTTCCGATTGAAGGGCGACCTACTCTACCTCTGAGCCACAGCTGCACCATTTGGACGGAATTAAGCACAGTTCATATGGTTGTTGTCCCATTGTGTTCTATAGTCACATTAATACGTATTACAGTAGGGCAGTTGGATGAATATATCTATCAGCGATTGGATGAGTACATTGCCGGTTGTTTTATTGAGGCAATTTTTGTCATTTTATTTTGATAATTTAATGGTCTGCCTCCGAAGACCGAGAGCCGCACATCTGCCTGCTCAGCCAGCTGGCAGAGAGACAGCGTGTAGAGCCAGCATATTTTCACATCTAACTTGGTGAAATGCGGGTTTATTTTGACCAAACCAGACTTGCTAATTGGTGGAAAGACTAACCAAGAGCAATGCAATCACCGGTTGCAGGGCTAACGGTGGCTGGTTGAAACATTTTAACATATTGCCTAACCCTAATATGTATTCTATTTATTTCCATGGTGTTGTGGCTAAAATTACACACTTGTATGTGTTTTTGCCTTATTATCGCGTTAATTTTGACAGCCCTAGTAAAACATAATTAGCCAATAAAGGTGATTCTGAAATTTGACACAGGGTCATGGAGTATTGTTCATCCTGTTCATACTCAGCTTGGACTTTAAATAGAACGCCTGTGTTATAAACTGGGGGCATGTTTGAAAGACAGAGGTGTTTACAGGCAGATTGGCATGGCATTTTCTAAATGGGATGATTACATTTTATATCATCCCCAAATTGCTCCTGAATGCTGAGCCATTGGTGTGTGAATGAGTATTTAGATTAGATCCTGATGGGCAGGTTGGCTCCTTGCATGGCAGCTTCTGCCATCAGTGTATGAATGTGTGTGTGAATGGGTGAATGTTGGCATGTAGTGTAAAGCTCTTTCAGTGGTCTGAAGACTAGACAGACACTATATAAATGAAAGTCCATTTACCATATCACTTATTTATGCTCTATGTTGTTTTATAATTTGGACAATAATAAGCAATGCAGGGATTTAGTGCTACCACCTACCTTTAATGGAGTGGGAAGCATGCCTCCTCTTGACCACACAGTGACCATGGGAGTTCTCCACCAGAGGGTGCAGACAGGGGCCGCAGTGTGAGCTGCCGGGCTGGCAGAAGTCTCGTCCTGCCCGGGCACAGTCTAAACTCCGAGGGCACAGGTGAGATCCTGCGGAGAAAGCCACAATCCAGAATTACTTTTCACAACATTCTGAGACGAAACTTCTCCAGATTTTCTAAATTGTAATTTTACATTTTTTAAAAAACTAAAATTATAATTCTAGACAATGGAATTAAGTTTCCTACCTTTCATTTGTTGACTTTTTTAAAAGAATTTTTTTAACATTTTGGAAAATGCTCTACTTAACTTAGATGAGGAGACTGATACCAGGGATGTTTGATGTCGAAATACTTCTTTAAAATGCAAAAGTATACTGAGAAACTTTACATGGACCATGACATCACTTATAAAATAAAATTAAAGTAAAGCTTCAGTAGGCAACAATCTTTTGGCATCATTGGGCAAAAATCCCATAATAACCTTTCAGCATATTGTGATTCAAGTGTTCTGAGAGAAAACTAGACTTCTGCTCCTCCTCATGGCTCTGTTTTCAGGCTTTAGAAAATTTAGCTTGTGATGGAAGACTTTGGCCAATCACAGGTCATTTCAGAGAGAGAGCGTTCCTATTGGCTGTGCTCCGGCTGGTGGGCGGTGCTTGGTATTTCCTCAACTTGATCCCAACACGGCTGCCAGGTCACAGTCTTTCTCATTTTACAGCTAAACCGTGCACTACAAGATGTTTCTGAAAACATTTGAAGGGTGAAATAAGCATTACAGTAACAGAATATTGATTCATATTTGATCAGCGCTGCCTAGTTTGATTGTTTGATCGGAGTTTGTGAGTGATTGACAGCCGGCTCTCATAGATGGCAGCTGGACAGCAGACTCCAGATGAGCTCTGACTGCTTGTTTTCCTCCAGTCTGTGAAATCTTGCAGATGCCGTTAGGAGCACCGGAGGACACAGAGGCACATGATTTTTTTCAGATTACCGGTCTCATTCTCTACTGTCAGGATATAGTGACCGTTTTATAAAAAATACTTTTTTCAATCATATTTGCTCCAATTCTACCCGCTGCGGCTTTAACATAAGCAGTAGTACAACTATTTAATTCCCTTAAACACACACACAGACTATATGACATCTTCCTATGTATTAAACAGACTAACAGCTCACAACTCTGATAGATATCCATCATCCTTGCACACTGTGGAAAGGTGGAAAAAACACGGTATGTCACAACAGCTGTGTTTATTATTTCACACTACTTATTTTTGTCAATTTTTACTTTCAGCTTTCAGTGTCAACTGTTGCTTCGAGTGGATTAGGGCTCAGTGGTTAATGGAATTACTGTCATGTTGAAGCAGAAAAAACACACAGGTCACACACATTAGCACAGCAGCATTATGTAGAACTAATAAGGGGTGCATAAGGGAGTACATTAAGCCATGGGTATAACGGTATGTGTATTAGGGCTGTCACAATATACATATTTTTCAATGCGATTATTATGTCAAAAATATCACGATAACGATATTATCACGATATCATTAAAAAAATGACACAATTACTTAAAATACATCTTTAACTTTATTCGGTCCAAAATGTGTTTGTTTTCTTTCCGAAACAACAGATAGCAGTGTTTCACATGGCAGTGAGTGTGTCTGAACTGAATGAACTAATAGAATATCATAAATAGGCTCAGCTGACCTGCTCCGTTTTCTCTCCCTGATGATTTCTCACGTTTCTTGGATGCTGCTGCCTGACCACAAGAAAAGTACCAGCTGTCACTGACTTGTTGAACAGACCTCAATTAAGTTAGCCAACTTTACTTAGCACATAAACTAGCTAACAGAGTCATTCACTATCACCAGCGGGTCCCAGCTAGCTAACACCGCCCGGCTCCAGCCTGCCGGCTAACACGGTCACTCCGAGTCATTCAGAATGGCTTCGGGTGACTAAGTCAGCTGGCCGGTTGAAGCCGTTCAGTGCCTGCCAGTCGGGACCCGCCGGTGGTGATGGGTGGCTCGGCCGGTTGGAGCCGGGTGGTGTTGGCCAGCCGGAGCCCACCAGTGATAGCGAACGACCCAGCCGGCCAAAGCCAAGCAATGCCAGCCGACCGGTTCACTATCGCTGGCGGGTCTCGGAGGGCTAGCATTGCTTGGCTTCAACTAGCTGAGCCACCCACCACCACCACCACCACCAATGGGTCCCAGCCAGCCAACACCACCCAGCTTTAGCTGGCTAGCTAACGTAGTCATTGGTTTTCACTCTGAGTTGAATCATTAGTAAGAGAACATTCTTAAGTGTAATTTGATGGATTACATTGTTGGAATATGTTCTATTTATTTGCAGTGGGCGATGTGCTGTTCAGTATTACTGGCCATGGATGTGCTGGCCAGTATTACTTCTATTGTGTGTGAACAGGTGCTATACAAAATAGATTATTATTATTATCATTAAATATAAAGGTAATTATACAATAACCTTCAGTCAGCAATCATCAGAGAGCAAACAACCAGTAATATATCATAATCTTCTACTTCTATGTTGTATACAATTAATTAAAGCACAGAAGACTTCTGTTTCAAAAGGTGAATGAAACGGGGTTAGTTGGGTTCATCCTCCATTATACAGCTACACTACTCTCACTGACAGTCATTGCTGCATATGCTTTCCCACAGGGACTATCTATTGCACTTGTTGTTTTGGTGTGACAGTGCATCCTTTCTCACAGTGTTTTCTTAGTTACACAGAAGACATCTGTGCCCAACACCAATGAGCAGAGAAGAATAAAGCTGGACTGTGGATGGGGAATAGAATTAGACCCAGCTATCAATATTAACCCCTTTAGCTTCTTCGTCAGAATCGCTCTCGTCTCTGCTATGGGAACCTAGACACTGGTTGCCATGACGACTGCCATGGCAACGAAGGAGGTGTGACATCATCAGGGGGTGAGTCACCGCTACAGATGCACAATTCAAGGATGGAAGGTTTGTTTCAGGCTGCTGTGTCAAGCAGGAAAAAGCAGGGGTGACAAATGCATGTGGAAAATGTAAAGAAGGCTATTATCAATTATTTCCTTTCAGATTGTCAAAGATAACTATAATTCTAAACACTGAAAACAGGTAAAGTGCAGATTTCTATGGAATTATGAAGGACTGCTACTCTTCTATGCAGCATAATATGCCACAACCTCTCATTTGAGTACAAAGCTTCCCAGCATTCATATCTATTTACTTTTTTTTACGATTTGATTTATTAAAACAAAACATATTTTTGCACAATGACGTGATTCTGCAATGTTTAGTACTTTTTACTACTTACTACTCTGCAACAGTAATGTTGGTGCATGTGTTTATGTAATGGCCCTTGCTGCACTATGATTAATGCCACGACTGAAGCAGCTCTCAAACTACACCTCATTCATACACACAATGGCCTGCCCTCGGAGACTACAACAGCAGTGGGTAATCTATGCAAAGCGTTACAACTGGATGATGGAGGGCAGAATGCACTGGGACAATATGCTGCCCTGTTTCTCTCAGCCAAAGTAGAGACCACAGGGATCTGGTGTGTCTCAGTTAAAGTAGCTGCTCTCAGTTGACTTTCAGAACCAAAGACAAAAACAAGAGCTGAAACATACAGACATGGCCAAAAATATTGGTACCCTTGCATTTTATTAAAATAATGTACCAATCGCTGTTAACAGTGTTGAAATTAAAAGATCTTTTATTATCAATGCATGACTATGTTTGGTTTGCAGTAGGGATGCACCAATACCGACACCGGATCAGATATCGGGCCGATATTGACTCAAATCGCTGGATTGGATATCGGTGACAATGGGGCCGATCTATTCAATTTAATTTTCAAAATTCAAGATTGTTTTTTGGGGCTTTTTCCCTTTATTCAAAAGTGACAGTGTACATTATGAAAGGGGGAGAAAAAGAGGGGACAACATGTAGCAAAGGGCCACGGGTCGGATTTGAATCCCGGGCAGCCGCGGTAAGGACTCACCTCTATCAGGTGAGCTATCAGAGGGCCCTTGAACTGTAATTCTTGTTCATTCTGAAGAATTTTACCAAGTTGTTGGTGTACGATTTATTATTTTAATAATAAAGAACAAATAAATGTATACATAACCAGTATGTGTAAGGGATAATGTACAGCTAGCCGGTCATTGTTGTGAAAGAATTCCCGACAGACAGTGAGGCTGCTGACACGAAGCGGAGGGGTCTCTCACCGCCCTGAAGGGGATTCTTTCACAACAATGACCTGCTAGCTGGACATTATCCTGCTTATTACACGGCTACTTCCTGAAGAAATCAATATTTTGACACAAAAACAACATCTGAACTGCGCCCATAGCAACGGTCTGTTATACATAGCAGCGGTCTGTTATACATAGCAACGGTCTGTTATACACAGCAGCGGTCTGTTATACATAGCAATGGTCTGCTATATATAGCAACGGTCTGTTATACATAGCAACGGTCTGTTATACATAGCAACGGTCTGCTATACATAGCAACGGTCTGTTATACATAGCAACGGCCTGTTATACATAGCAACGGTCTGTTATACATAGCAATGGTCTGCTATACATAGCAACGGTCTGTTATACATAGCAATAGTCTGCTATACATAGCAACGGTCTGCTATACATAGCAATGGTCTACTATATGTAGCAACGGTCTGTTATACATAGCAACGGTCTGTTATACATAGCAACGGTCTGCTATATATAGCAACGGTCTGCTATATATAGCAACGGTCTGCTATACATAGCAACGGTCTGCTATACATAGCAACGGTCTGTTATACATAGCAATGGTCTGCTATATATAGCAACGGTCTGCTATACAGAAATTACAGACCGCAGAACGTCGTGATTGACCAATCAGAATTGATGTAATAAATATATATATATTTGTTACATTTTGTTTTGTTTTACAAAGTTAGGAAAGCAATGTTTATGTCAAGCTTGATGTTTCCTTACACATAATAGAATGATCCTAGTCACTTCCACACAGTGAGGCATACAGCTTACTAATTAAACACTGATATCACATTGGTATTTCAGTATCGTCCAATGCCCAAAGCCCTGGTATCACTATAGGGACTGAAAAAGTCGGATCGGTGCATCCCTAATTTACAGTGAAACAAAACAAAACAGACATTTTAAAATGGACAGTATTGGTACCCTTCAGATGTTGTAAGAAATACTTGATTTGTAGTAATACTTTAAGCAAATTATTGTGTTTTAATTAGTATCAGAGTGGGTTTCAATCTTATAATCACTCATGCAGTGAGTAAAAGGAGAAAATTACTCAATGTGCTGTTTTGTGCCACCGTGTGCATCACATTGAACATGGAAAACATAAGGAAAAGCAGAGATTAAAAAAAGGTAAAAGCCAGGCGTCGTTAGCGTAAGGGTTATAAGACCTTTTCCAAAGAGCTTGATGTCCCTTTGACCACTAATGCCAATATTATTAAGAAATCCAAGGCCTATTTATTAAGACGTTTAAGGTCTATGGGAGTGGGACAGTAGCCAACATCTCGAGATGTGGCTGCAAGAACAAAATTGGCCCGAGACTGAAAAGAAGGATTGCTCAAATGGAATGGAAAATGGGCTCCTATGGTAGAAGACCCAGGAAGACCCCACTTCTAAGAGGGAGACACCAAAAAGCCAGACTGGACTGTAGACAAGCCACAGCCCTTCTGTGAGAATGTACTTTGGACAGATGAGACAAAATTAGAGCTTATTGGTTAATCACACCAACCCTATGTTCACAGAAGAAAAAAATGAAGCCTTCAAAGAAAAGAACACCATGCCTACCAGGAAACATGGAGGAGGCTCAGGGAAGTTTTGGGGTTGCTTTAATGCCACAGGCACTGGGTGCCTTGAATCTGTGCAGGGCAGAATGAAATCAGAAGACTATCAAGGCATTCTGGAACAAAAAATACAGCCCAGTATCTAAAAGATGTCTCTTGGTCACAGGTCACGGGTCTTCCAGTCGGATAATGACACCAAACATACATCAAAAAGCACCCATGAACGGATGAGAAGAGAACATTGGACCATTCTGAAGAGGCCTACTTTGAGTCCTGATCTGAATCCCGTGGAACATCTATGGCAAGAGCTGAAACTTGCAGTTGGGAGGCGGCACCCACCAAATTTGAGAGAAGTGGATCAGTTTGCACAAGAAGAGTGGGCCAAACTACCAGTGGAGAAGTGCTGAAACCTTATTCTGTTACAGAAAGCGCTTGATTGCAGTTATTGCCTCCAAATATGGGGCGGCTGTGGCTCAGAGGTAGAGCGGGTCGCCCACCAATCGGAAGGTCGGTGCCTCTCCATTCCAAATGTTGAAGTGTCCTTGGGCAAGATATTTAACCCCGAATTGCGCCTGATAATACTCAATCAAGTTTCACATTTACTTCATTAGTCAGTCTAGCACATGATAACAAAACTAATGCACTGTCTTTAATAAAACCACACCAGTCAAACCCTAATAGGAGATTTGTGATGCGCATATAACCGACATAATAGAAAACTCTGTATTGTATAACTATACGAATAAACAAAGTTAGTTCTGTGTGCAGAAATAGAAAGAAATATTGACTGTAAAAACTCTCCAGTAAATTCATTCCTTTGACTGCACTGCTTTGAATACTTCCACATTCAAATGAATCTGACTGAGGAGCAGCTTTATCAAGGCCATAGTATCGGGCTTTTTGTACTTCGGTCAGCAGCGGCTGATGTTCACTGAGTCTCTGAGCACCAATGACATTCCCACAGTGTCAAATATACTTTCTTCTAAGTCAGTTTCCTAGCAACCTCTTGTCCTGTGTTTGACCAAAGCAAATGAATCATGTTCATTCTCACTTTTTTATACAGAAAACATTGTCTATATTTCCCATTTTTCAAAAGAGGATAAAACTGTTTGATCATACTTGGGGACACTGTCTATAGGAAAACCTTTGGGAGTGTTTCCCATTACTAAGAGACACTTTGTCAACTTCCACATAGCGTTGGTTATTAACATTTAGTAATATAAGCTGTCTCTTTACATCCTTCAACATTAGGGAGGATACCCCGTGCTGTTAGGTTTGTTGGTTGTTAGGTTGAAAAAGTGGAAGCTAGCAAGCTAACTACCTTCCACTCAGAAATTAGAAACTAGTTGGATTAAAAATCCGAACTGTTGGGTTCACTAGTCACGGTTCGGGACGTGTATGAATTGTTTGGTTCATTTGAAATAAGTTATGAGGCTGATTGTGTATTTTTTTCATGTAGAGTTAGGCTCCCGTTTATTGTCACACAAGAAATCAGGGCCTATTGAAGGAGGCTGGGACACGGGCGGACATGGGACTCTAGGTACGAGGTTTAACACATGCACAGTGTAACTGAAGCTGCGGTCATGCGTTGCTATTGGCTCAATTTTCGGCGCATTACAGATTTAGTGTTACCATGAAAATGACGGAAAAAAGTGGTGGATAAAACTGTGTGAGCACTGGGCAACACGTGTGGTTTATGCCAGCGGCAATACCTTCTCCCCGCAGCATCTAAACAGCCTCTACATGCAGACTCAGACAGGGCAAAAAACACAACTACAGCATCGGGGAGGTTTATAGTGAAAGATATGCAGCCTGTTGCAGTCGTGGAGGACGCTGGAATTCAGCATATGATTAACGTAACGTTACTTGAGCCACGCTATAATATTCCCTCACGCCTCTCAACACTTTAGCAACACAGTAATTCCAGCAGCACAATCCCTGTAATGTGTTTTATATTTATTAGTTATTTTAAATAACACAGTGGCACAGAAATCCAACCGTATTCCTCCAAATACTGCACGTTGTGAGTGGAAAAACTAATCTGTTATACTGTTCTTTTTCTTTTTTTTTGTATAGTTCTGGTTGAGCTTATGCTTCAATTTATGTTGATGGCCTTAGTCTATAATTACATCATATTTATATGAAAATAACAAAGCTGCATTTCTTGTTTGCACTAACGACTGTAGAAGACCTATTCTTTCAGGAATGAAGAAGAGTTGATGTTCCTTATGTAAGCCATATTTTTGTTAAGGCAAACATTTGTTAACTTATTTTTGCCAAATAAATGAAAAGCATGTTGAAATCAGAACACGACCTCCTCGCTGTAACAGAAATGTACCGAACCGAACCGAAAACCGTGACCCCACAACCGTGATATGAACCCAACCATGACTTTTGTGAACCGTTCCACCCCTAGCAGATACATCAGCCGTTGAGGGGTAGAGAGCCCACAAACGTCACTTTGAGGTAGGCCTACATCTACACTCACATACACAGAGGAATGAGGAGAGGAGAGGAGACGCTGAGCACATGTAGAGCAGTGGCGGTGATCTCTCAGGTCACGCCAATGACCAGAGGAGCGCTGAAGGTTGAGCCCCAATCACCCGGCCAAAGTTTCTAACATTTGCTGACGGTGTGGATGTTCTTCAGCATGAGTGAAGAAGACATAAAGCTCGCAATTTGTAACACCTCCAAGTCCAAAATAGGCCTTGGAGGAACAACAAAACAAGGTTTTGACAACTCAAAGGTCCTGTTGCGGTTTATAGCTGATTATTTATTTTAAAAAGGAAGATGAGGAGGGAGAGGAGGAGGCTGGTGGGGAGGGAGAGACAACGAGAGGTTCCAGCTCAGATGCCACTGATGATGAAAGTGCAGGCAGGGAGAGACCGACTGAGCCAGTGAAGAAGGAAAAAAAAGGTGCGACCAAATAATATGCTTCCAGTGGAAAGGTTAGTCTGGAGCCCTGAGTATGACAATATCATTCAACAGCACCACAGACTACAGCCTCCAAAATGAGCATGTAGTAAAACACTTACAGACTACTTGCTGTTCCTCTTCCTGGTTGTCCTCAGCTTCCTGGGGGCAGTGGAAAGGTGAAAGGTCGCTCTGCAGCAGCTGGGACAGCGCTGCCTGGCACAGACGGGCACTGAGGCCTGCGGGAGCACCCCTGAACCAGCAAAGACAAGCAGAGATACATGTTGTGTACTTTGTCAAGATCTGAACATGATTAATGTCTCTCACCAGACTTTGCAGCCGAGTGATACACAACTGTACAGCCAGAGGTGACTGATCCACCTCAATACATAAATAAACCAGCAAACGCTAACAAACACAAAATGGGTCAAATATAACTGGACAACAATCGATGCTCATTTAATGAGGGACTGGTAAATGCACATCTAACTGTGACATCAACTCTGCCACTCCTCCTTTACAGAATTACATTTCTGTTCTGCAGAAAGAGACTGAGCTAAGGAAACAGGAAGTGGGGAGGACAATGGGGTTTCTACAGACAGGATATGAGGTCTTCCTGACAAGGTTAGAGTTAGGGCATACAGTACTTCTGAAAAACATGAGCAGAAGAGAGAACACACACAAGCGAATGATTCTTTGGAGACTGAGGCCTCACACATTTTGTTTTAAATGTGCAGCGCAGCGTAACAGGCTGATATGTTCTTCTGTCCGTCTGTCTCCATCTCCCCTGTTTCACTACTGTACACACACACATCTCTACACACAACAAACAGTGATATCTGTCTGAGAATAACTAATAATAATGTTGAATATGAATAATGTTGTGGGATTATTCCTTATTTCTTGGGCTATTTGGGGATTTATACTTTCTTATTACACAGCTTTGTTGAAGATTCGATTCTGATTGGTCAATCATGGCACTCTACCGCTGCAATGTATAACAGACCGTTGCTATGGACACAGTTCTGATGTCGGACTCTGGTGGGTCATTTTTGTATCAAATTGTTGATTTCTTAAGTAACCGTGTAATAAGTAAGTAAGTACAGCGAGCCGGTCATTGTTGTG
>CAKAOI010048074.1:30004-61536 GCA_916701655.1 Sebastiscus albofasciatus
ACACTTTAGCAACACAGTAATTCCAGCAGCACAATCCCTGTAATGTGTTTTATATTTATTAGTTATTTTAAATAACACAGTGGCACAGAAATCCAACCGTATTCCTCCAAATACTGCACGTTGTGAGTGGAAAAACTAATCTGTTATACTGTTCTTTTTCTTTTTTTTGTATAGTTCTGGTTGAGCTTATGCTTCAATTTATGTTGATGGCCTTAGTCTATAATTACATCATATTTATATGAAAATAACAAAGCTGCATTTCTTGTTTGCACTAACGACTGTAGAAGACCTATTCTTTCAGGAATGAAGAAGAGTTGATGTTCCTTATGTAAGCCATATTTTTGTTAAGGCAAACATTTGTTAACTTATTTTTGCCAAATAAATGAAAAGCATGTTGAAATCAGAACACGACCTCCTCGCTGTAACAGAAATGTACCAAACCGAACCGAAAACCGTGACCCCAAAACCGTACGTTTCATACTCAGGCAGCTTTGCAGAGGTCTGCGCTCTCTGAGTGCCATTCTAGTTATACAAGAAATTATCCTGTGAAATTAAGTAGCTCCATCCATCAGTGGCTTCAAGTCAAGGTTTACAGGAAATGGTCTTAAAGGTCACCTATTATGCAAAATGCACTTTTCCATGTTTTTTAAACATCAATATCTGTCCCCAGTGTGTCTACAGGTCACCATAGTGTCATAAAAGACCATCTTCTCTCTTTTTCTTTTTTTCCTGCTCCATCTCTCAGAAAATGGGTCTGAAAAAAACACTGATCAGCACTTCCTTAAACTGGTGACGTCGGTGATATTTTTCAGGCCATATAAGGGTTTCCTGGTGGAAAGGTAGAACAACCTTCAGCTAGGTAATCCCGCCCACAGAGTGGCTGTTGAATCTGTCACTGTCCGCCTCGTAACTAAAGGCAAAGCATGCTATTACTTCTGTTAGTCTGCAAGAACCAGTAGAAAAGTCTTCATGTACTCCCATCATCTGAGGATGTGAAGACCCATTGGATTCACTTTATTTTTTAGGTGTTTTAGGTGATTTTTGACTGAAATGTCCTCACAGCATCAGTAAAACACATGGGTCAGTAGGCTACAGGATTCACTTCAAACCGAAGCTCAGGAGGAATCAGTACAATCTCACGTTCCATAGTCCCCTCACTTGTGAACAAAACCCCGAGGTACTTGAACTCCTTCACTTGGGGTAAGAAAGGGGCTGATGTTGCGCTAAATGTCTGCATATTGTATGCATTTAGTTGTACTTACAACGGGATTAGGAAGTTCTGTGTTTGAGCGGCATCTAGAGCACGCCCCCCTGGCTACCCAGAGGTGGAGACTAGAAGCTGAAATAGCTTTTAGCTCTCCCTTCCCAAACTGAAGTACGTCACTGCCGTGTCAAATGACGGCCCTGGACGCAGGAAGAACAACAGATTTTGCAGCAGCGAACTCAGCTTTCTCAGTCAACATAGTACGCATTGAGGAATTTATTGCTTCAATCAACTACATTTACATCAACACTGACTGGACAGCCACATAAAAGGTGGAAAATTTCCCCTTTAAGCAGAGCCTTATCTTGTTGAAAACATGTAGCGTAGCGGTACAGAGCATCCAGGAGACTAAGAGTCTACAGCAGCAGTGGCCTCCTTCACACAACACAGGCCCTAATCAGGTTATGTGTGCTTTAATAGCCTGAGTGGAAGCCTGCTTTCAGCTCATCAGGAACCGCAGCAAAACCACAGGTCCAGACATCCACCCTGTCAAACACTTCACTGAACTGAATTTTAAAAAAAGGCTTGTTCTTCTATCCAATGTTCAAGACTCATCTTAGAATCTGTCCTGTTGGCCAGTATAGCTGTGAGAACATACAGTATAGACACAAAATTCTTTGTATGCCCCCCGTTGATTGCATGTACCTTATTTGTGGTTATGTAGCCAGATTATTTTTGGAACTATTGCACTGATTTATAAATGCCCCCTCCCTATAGAACCACTGTCCCTACAGAAAGGGTTGCCATAGAGCTCCATTGTTGTGAGAAAACTATTAAAAACACATCAGTGAGCCACACTGTTGCACTGGGTGACATGTTCCTTACCATGAACACGCGCACTGTAGTGTACTTTGACTCAAACCCACGTACACCGTTCTGCTGCCCTGAATACCTAGCTTTATACCACCGCTGAAGAGAGTCCCTAACAAATGCACCATTTCCTCCTATTTGAGTAATGTCTCTTAAACTAAAGTGGCCAGCAGGAAACTACTGAGCTTTTCTTAATAATGAAACTATATATTTGAGAGGTGTTTGAAGATTTACATCTTCTGTAGAAACCAGAAATCAGACGGGGTAGGGAAGTCAGAAAGTATTGAGAGGCGGACTGACACATTGTTGATTTTGGTCTTTTCATGGGATTTGTTGACAAGAAGAAAAATATAGAATAACACCAGCTTTGTCCTTTAAAGGGACTGTTTGTAAGAATCAGAAATTGCTTGTTAACAGCGACACCTGGGACCGTTAAGTCAATGAACGTCAGCGTCCTGTTGCTCACGCTTGTGCTCGCTCTACATAGACACGAAGGAGCATCGCTCAACACAGTGAGGAGACACACGTCAGCTAAAAGCACAATATCACTCTATATTTCAGCTGCTTGGCAGTAATGTTAGCTGACCAGACCAAGGTCTCTCCATGAATCAATGCTGATCCTAGTGTTGGCTTTTCCCACCTCAGCCTCCCGACCGCGGCCGGAGGGAACAGGGGAGACACCGGAGTTTTGGTTGGAGACTCCGGTCCTGGAGACCAAAGCTACGGTCTCCCCCGCGTCCTCCGACCGCGGCCAACACTGTTTAACAGACGGGCTTCACTAGATACAACCAAGAGGTTTGGTGCTTCACTGTAGTTTGTGTTGGAGTCTGAGTCTGAACAGCGTAGGCACACGCGAGCGCACTTGGATTGATTTATACGTGTAAGAAGTTACAAATAGTCCCTTTAAGAGGTCACAAGCCACCACTGATTTATTGTATGCAGTGTTTAATATGAATATGGATAAAGTATAACCTCCAGATGGTGATCATTATACCAACCATCCACCGCTAGCAAAATTCTACTCCACCACCACCACAGCCCTGATCTTAAAGGGATAGTTCAGGTGTTTTGAAGTGGGGTTGTATGAAGTACTCATCCATAGTCAGTGTGTTACCTACAGTAGATGACAGTTGGCACACCTCCAGCTTGGAGAAGCACACAGGAGTATCAGCACGGAAGCAAAGCGATGTACTGCTGTGGATGTAGCCGCTAGCAAAATGTCTTTTAACCACCTAAAAGAAAGACTCACCTGAAAAAAATCAGTTGTAAGCTATACTTCAAATATTTCCACTGGTTTACCTTGCTGTGAGACAGCCTTTCAGCCAAGGACCCGGCAAGGTCCCAGCATGGACCCGTCACGGATCGGCCTGGGCCCCATCACAGAGGGAGGGGGAAATCTAGATGGCTGCGTCTGTATGCTGTACAGTCTATGTTTCCGACGGGGAACTGAAGCAACTAGAAAAACTCATTTTATCTTCCAGAACACGTGAGTTGCTGGTCTACCGCTGCCTTGATCGGTGAGTTAGTTTGTGTTTTTGTGTGACTTTGGTTAGTTTGGATTCACCAAGGTCACACACACTGGACCCTGGTGGCTTTGGCGAGAGCAGAAATGGATACAACGGCTTCAGTTCCCCGTTGGGAATGGCTGACGGCAAAGTAAAGCGCTGAAAACATTCTACATATAGCGTACACTTAAACTGATAGACTTTTTTAGGTGGGCCTTTCTTTTAGGTGGATAAAATATGTTTTGCTGCCGTCCCCGTCCACAGCGGTTTGGTTCAGTGCGGTGAGTCCTGTCTGCTTCTCCAAACTGGGGGCGTCCCAACCGTCATCTACTGTAGCTAATACACGGACTACGGATCAGGACCTCATACAACCCCACTGAGAAACACCCAAACTATCCCTTTAAAGCATGTGAGATTATCTACAGGCCTGATGTGGGAGGAAGAAAAAAATATATGAATAACAAAAAATAATAAGAATCCTTCAAATTGTCAATACAATAGTAAACTTGCATGACATTGCAAAGTAAAAGTCTGAGGGATAAGGGTTCCTAAATGAATAATAGATAACTTAGGCACATACACTTAGCCCACCCTCTCGACATGCGGACTCAGAGTACATGCATCAATCTCAATCTGCTTTCAAAAGACCAAAACCCAGAGGGCTCAACCCCCCAGGTGAGAAACCACTGCATTAAAAGCTTTAAGAGCAACCCTTGGACTACTGTTGGAATTCTTACATACAACCACTCCAATAGCAAACCTTTAGGATAGAGGTCAAAGGAGTCTAAATCTAAAGTATCATAATAAGAGCAGCACTGCACTGCCCCCCGAGGATAATCTGTGATTTTGGGCTATACAAATAAAATTGACTTGACTTGACACTGCAAATGAAACCTCAATTTATCCATTAAATGAATCCATTTGACAGAAGTTAATACATTCTAAATAATACCTACATTTAAGGACAAGTACAACCTTATGACATTCTTTTTATTTGATTATATCTATATGCAACAACATAATTGACATTCCATACTCTGACATATACATGATACACCTGAGTAACTCCAGCCACTGATGAACATGACCAGATTAAAAAAGAAATAGGTTGACCTTGTGATAAGGATTCTTTATCAAAATATTTTGTGAACAGTATTTTGTGTTTTTATTTATTTAATGTATTTTTTATTTTTTTTTATTCATGTTCAATATTTTTTCTTTATTTGTTTATTTTATTTTTATTGATTTATTTTGAGGGGGGGAGTATATGTAATCAGTATTTCATGTTTTTACTATATTTAAAATGTGATGGATTTTTTTTATTTGTTATTCATATTCTTGTTAATTGTTTGCATGTCTTTTTATCATATATTTCTAACATGTCGTTCTTTATATGTTTAATTTGTTTGTTTTTTGAGGGGGGGTGTACATATAATCAGTATTTCGTGTTTGTTTGAATTGAATTCATTTTTTGATTTGTTATTCATCATATTCATGTTTATTCTTTACATGTCTTATTTTTATCATTAATTTAATGTCTTCCTTATTTGTTTATTTTTAATTTGTGTTTCCGTGTTTTTAATATCCTGGCTTTGGTCCTGTTTATATTGTGGTATCATTGTGTCTAATTTCATGATGGAACATTAGAACATGGATTCTTCCATGTATTTCTGATTTTTGTTAGTCAGTTAATGATAGAGGTGTCACCCTGCATTAAAGAATCTAATTATCCATGTTTCAGCGGAGACTCATTCAGGCGTGTCACATGATGGTCAAAATATTATTTCTAGTGCTGTGGTGGGATATCAAGAGAGTACACTCACTTTCATTTAGTGTAGAAACAACAAAAGGGGTGGTTGTGTGCATCACGATGTCATGATGTTACAGCACTGCTGTGCTCATGCTGAATAAAATAACTGAGGGGTATGTGTGAATCTCAGAATGAACTGTGCGACGGCACATGGTCACCAACAGATCGGTGACGGAGAGCTCTTCAGCTCTGACAGCAAGAATGTGTTTCTGAGGACACCCAGACCACTCAGACCACAGCCAACACCTCTTCTATGATAACTGAGGCTGTGACACCACAGCATACCCACGACACACCCTGAAAACATCTTGTTCCATCCAGTCCTCTGAATCATCCATTTCCCACCTCACAGCCTCGTGTCATTTCCGTTGTAGCGTCTATTAGGTCTGCACGATAATGGCCAAAATGATAATCACGATTATTTTGATCAATATTGAGATCATGATTATTTATCATGATTATTCATGGATTTTAGGAACATCAGATATTTCTTTTTTTTACTGCACTTTAACATATAAATAAACAGACTGCTTTCACTTCCACGTTGTGTTACATTCCTGCTAATGTACAAATATTAACATCAAAATAAGACTGATCCTAAAAACTGTGACTGTAGCAAAACTTTTTACTCAAAATTAAATAAACAGAGCACAGCTTTCACTTTCATGTTGTGCAAATCTTTGCATCAAAATAAGACTTAAAAGTCCCATATTGTAAAAAGTGAGATTTTCAGGTCTTTATACTATAAAGCAGGTTTAAGTACTGTATAAATACTGTTAAACTATCAAAACGCTCAATATACGGAGAAACACACACACAGCCCATATTCAGAAATTGTGCATTTGAAACAAGCCGTTAGGATTTCTGTCCATTTTGTGATGTCACAAAGCTACAATATTTAGATCATTACACGGTTTTAAACGTAAACATTCTAAATGTGTCTCAGTTTATTTCCTGTTGCAGTGTATGTAAATAACATCAGCTGACAGGAAGTAAACATGGACCCACACTGTTGCCTAGCAATGGAATTCCGTTGAAATGCACTAAAACGGAGCGTTTCAGACAGAGGGTAAATACAGGTATATTCAGACAGACAGTATGAGGAAAATAAAGGGGTTTTTTTACACTACAGCATGTAAACATGTTCTAGTAGAAACACAAAATACAAGTATGAACCCGAAAATGAGCATGATATGGGCCCTTTAAAAATAAGGTTATTCACCTGAGTTTAGTGCTTTTTCATTTAAAACAAGTAATATGCAGTATATTACTCTTCTACTCTGGACTGCAGCCACAACATTCAAGGAAGTTTTTTGTAAGATGCGGGCGCGCAGCGGTGTGGCAGCTCCCCAAAAGTGAAGCCAAAACATGTTGAATGGCGGCTGGCTGTTAGTTTAGGAAGCTCTTAATTTAATATGTAGTGGAGTTTTCTACGAGTGGAGCCCGCATTTTAAACATCAATATCGCAGTCGATCAAGTTCACTTAATTGTCTGAAGCCAAAATGGTGATCACGTTCAATATACGATTAAGTGTGCAGCCCTAGCGTCTATCTATGATTGGTTGTGACTGCACTGACACGCAGCCACTACAACTTTAAAATACGATTTAAAAAGTGTCTAAAACCTCATTTAAAAAATCAGTTTTAACACCAATAATGTCTTTAACGCATTAAAGCTGCAGTGGGTAGAAATGGAGAAAATATGATTAAAAGCAGTCACTATATCCTGACAGTAGTGCATGAGACTGGTAATCTGAAAAAAAATCAAGTTCCTCTGTGTCCTCCGGTGCTCCTAATGGCATCTGCAAGATTTCACAGACTGGAGGAAAACAACCAATCAGAGCCGAGCTGGAGCCTTGCCGTCTATGAGAGCCGGCTTTCAATCACTTGTGAACTCTGACCGAACGGTCAAACTAAGCAGCGCTGATCAAATATGAATCAATATTCTGTTACTGTAATACTTATTTCTCGCCTCAAATGCTAGCTTGTCGTGAAGGAGGTTAGATAACTTACAAAACAAACTTACACCAAATTTTGGTGAGGAAAAACTGCCGTGGCCATTTTCAAAGGGGTCCCTTGACCTCTGACCTCAAGGATCAGTGAATGAAAATGGGTTCTATGGGTACCCACGAGTCTCCCCTTTACAGACATGTCCGCTTTATGATAATCACATGCAGTTTGGGGCAAGTCATAGTCAAGTCAGCACACTGACACACTGACAGCTGTTGTTGTCTGTTGGGCTGCAGTTTGCCATGTTATGATTTGAGCATATTGTTTTATGCTAAATGCAGTACCTGTGAGGGTTTCTGGACAATATCTGTCATTGTTTTGTGTTGTTAATTGATTCCAATAATAAATATATACATACATTTGCATAAAGCAGCATATTTACCCACTCCCATGTTGATAAGAGGATTAAATACTAGTCAAAACTCCCTTTAAGGTACATTTTGAACAGATACAAAATGTGTGATTAATTTGCAATTAAATATTTTAAACGACTGACAGCCCTAGTACAAACATATTAGCATCAAAATGTACTTAAGTAAAAGTAGTGCATAATGATGTATATCATCATATTACTGAATTAGAATTACTAATGCATTAATATATACATTATTGTTGCAGCTGGTGAAGGTGGAGCTTATTTTTTTACTACAGCTCTGTATACTGCTGGGTAGATAGATTTTACCAAGAGATCAATTAAGTCTATATCCATATTTTAATAATACATCAATGTATCTATTATATTTTGTAGGCTATTAACAATCTGAATCTGGAAAGTAACTAAAGCTATCAGATACTTGTAGTGGAGTAAAAAAATCCCAATATGTGCCTCTGAAGCTGGAGGAGGAGAAGTATTAAAGTATGGAAATATTCAAGTAAAGTACAGTAAGCTACCTCAGAATGGTACTTAAGTAAACCTGTAGTATTTGAGTAAATGTACTTAATAACATTCCAGCATTGGCCTCTATAGCACCATCACAGTATCATGATGATGGTTCCATGTGATGATGGTACCGTGGTGGGTGTAAGCCAGGCTGATAGGTCAGTCCTGGAGGCCCTCTGCAGCTCACCACCAGCAGCTCCACAGCAGCAGCCTGGGGGATGAATGACAGTGACAGCAGGCAGCAGGCAGCAGCAGCTCCTTACCTGTCAAGCAGGTGCTCAGCGACAACAGGGCCGCAAACAGCGCAGCCTGGTCCAGCAGCGGGACCCACATCCTCCTAGACACAGCTCCGACCACTGACACCGGGGGACACCGACGGAGGAGCAGGAGGAGGAAGAGGAGGAAGAGGAGGAGGAGGAGGGGAGTCGGTGCTGATCATTCCCCCATCATCCCCTGGTGCTGATGGAGGACAGGACTCAGAGAGATAACGACAACTAGGAAGAAAACCTAAAGAACTGAGGAGCCGATGCAGGCGGCCGCGGTCCTCCGGACTATGGAGTGTGTTTGCTGCAGGCTGTCAGCTCTTCACCGCGGACTGTGTGCTCTCCACCGCGGACTATCAACATGGATGCGTCCCGTTCACTGACTGACTGTGGTGACTTCTGCTGAGCTGTAGCAGCAGAGCCACGTACAGTGTGACGTCAACACGCTGCCTCCCACCGTGCTGCCTTCAGGTGCTGCTAAAGATCAAATTGGCCAGATTAAATATGACTCACCACTACGTAGTGAGTCAAACCAGACTCATTCAGTCTATAACGCTAAAGATGGATGTAGGGGAGACCGGGGGCGATTGTATCATCTACAATATCTCCCATCAGAAACGAGACAGAACCATAACTCTCAGTGTGCAGATGGTCTGTGATGATCCCTCTCTGCCTGCCAAAGGACAAACTGATATCTCATACTTATCAAAGTTTTCTGCCAAGACTCATTTTTGATGTCTAAAGGTATTGAGTATTTCCCTCATGCTGTGTTAAAGCTGCAGTGGGTAGACATATTCTGTTACTGTAATGTCTATTGCTCTCCTCAGACGTTTTCAGAATCATCTTGTAGTGTAATGTTTAGCTGTAAAAAGAGAAAGTTTGTGACCCGGCAGCCATGTTGAGATTAAGTTGAGGAAATACCAAGCACCGCCTACCAGCCGGAGCACAGCCAATAGGAACGCTCTCTCTGTAAAATGACCTATGACTGGTCAAAGTCTCCCGTCATGGGCTAGATATTAGGCTCGTTGGAGATGAGTCAGGTCTGCGCAGAATCGATCACCGTTGATCGGTGCGCAGTGCATGCCGGTTAGATTCGTGTCCGACTTGATCCCGACTTGCTCTGACGTCGTGCACACGTGGGCAACGATAACCTCACGAGATCGAGGTGGATGCAGTTTTTAGAGCCAGGCGCCGCAGTTGCTCTCCACTGACTGCAAGACCCAGGGCATTATGGGAAATGCCTGGCACGCGCCTGATCAAAGAGCTGATTGGCTCTTAGTTTTGACAGCAAACACCACGTGTTGTAGAAAGTCACAACTTTCTGTGTAACTGTAATATTTAACGCTAGATTGTAGGATATTAGTCTCAAGTTGTGAAATGAAGGTTTCATCTGTTAACAAACATATCTTGTGTGGTTGATAATAATAATTACTATAATAATGAAGGGTATCTATATATAACACTTATCAAAATGAGTGTTCATTATGTGCTTTACAAATTGGACATAAAAATAATAAAGGATAGAATACAATGCCAGACACATGAACATTTCCACATATATTTACAAACCAATACAAATAAATCCCAACGTGGTCTGAAAACTACAAGTGGCCTACAGATCAGCTCTAACAGGATGTAACCTTTCTGTGACTTCCTGTAAATTCCATGAAGGCTGCTGGAAACTGTCCGACTTGACTGCAGCTTTTTGTCTCCGTCCCTGCTGCTGCCGCCTGATCTCGTCTACTTTCCAGGCGAGGCGCAGTTCATCTCGAACGAGCCTATTTTAAAGGCTGAAAACAGAGCCATGAGGAGGAGCAGAAGTCTAGTTTTCTCTCAGAACACTTGAATTACAATATGCTGAAAGGTTATTATGGAATTGTTGCCCAATGATGTCAAAAACATTCTGCCTACTGAAGCTTTAATGTCTGAATTTAAATCTGTGTAGTTTTGATCACCATTGTGTTGTCTAACATTTGATATCTTTGTCAAATGTTAGCTTTGTTTCTAACCAGCAGGGCTGCCTGTCAAGGGCGGTACGGTTTGTTACAACTGACCTCGACACCATCAACATGGTGTCTCACTTAGTAATGGCATCAAAATAGATGTTTTTTTTTGTTTTGTTTTTAATAACTTTAGGAAAGTGATTTGTGTTCAGTTTAAATGTCCCAGTAGATTCTATTCAACATTCAGTCCAGTAGTTAAATCTCTTGCCTCTCACTCTGGGTTTATATTAAAGAGTTTATATTTCATGCTTTCAAGATCTTCAATGTCGATGAATCAGAAGTTATCTTAACTTTAAATACTGCCATATTAGTCTCACATAGCCAGACCTATCTCCACAGCGCTGTGTCAGCGCTAAACAAAGAACTGCCATATTGGCTGAAAATCAACAGCCTATTGAAACTCAGTAGTATTGAAACTCTGATTCAAAACCTGGTTGGAGCCATTTCATTTTTTTAAGGACACGTGTTACATCTCAGATCGCACTGTTAGGAAACCAGACAGACCCATGAAACTCAGTATGTGCACGGTCTGTGATGACGCCTCCCAAAGGACAAACCAATGTCTCATACTCGTCAAAGTTTTTCTGCCAAGACTTTTTTTTTTTAAGTAATCAAGTTCAATGGATATTAAATTGTTTTAATATCTATATTTTTGGTAGTTTATTGTGGTCCTTGGTATTCATGTGATGATGATGATACATTTCCACATATTTATAATGTAAGATGTTTTATGGGAAAATAGGAGTGAAAACAGTTATGCTGATTGATGTTCAGTTTGCTGTTTCAGACTTATTCATCAGGCAGCAAGAGTTACGTTTATTACATAGAAAAATAGAATCATGGTGGACATTTTCACACATGTAACCAATAACTTTATTATTTTCATTCAGTTTAGGTGTGCCCGTTAACCATAGTGAACCAGCACACGCAACATCAACACCTGGTACAACTAAATGGAATGCTTCCATTATTGGTAATAATGATACATTTGAAAAGTCAAAAATATTCTCTGTGATCAAGCTAGAAATACCCAGAAATGTAATAAGGTGTTGAAATCTAAGTGTTCACTGATGTGGTGACAACTTGGGCAGTTAGGGTGAACACGTATTGTCTGCTATGTCAGTTTCAACCTAATTAAATGATTTAGTTTGAGATGTGAAAATATCTTTTTTTACAGAACAATCTGGCCCTTGTGCAACTTTAAACCTGGAAGTCTTGATCCCATAAATCAAATATGTTCACATTCTGACTCCCACGGTCAACTACTGGAGATGAGTGGGCTGGCTCTCAGTTCACAAACTGGGTAGTATGTGGGCCAAAACCAACGTCCCCCCCTAAGGCCTTAAACCCTGAACCCTCAGGGACTTGACTGACGTCAGCTGGTAAATGGTTGAGTGTGAGAGGCTGTAAGGCCTTGAAATGGTATAAATATGAATGGGACAGCACTTTGCAGCAACATATCACATTACCTTGATGATGCCAAATGTGGGTTTCTATTTTATGTTTTTTACTGCTTATTTCAGGGGTCTGCAACCTGCGGCTCCGGAGCCACGCGGCTCTTTAGCTCCTCTACAGTGGCTCCCTGTAGATTTATTAAGAGCGAAATGAATAACTGTTTTGTGTTTACATTTTCATTTTTATTTATCATTGTTGTAGGTCTATGGTACGACGGTACGACGGAGTATTAGGGCCACATTGAGGAAAAAAATAAATCTGAGATTTAGAGAATAAAGTCATAATATTACGAGAATAAAGTCATAGGTTTAGGAAAAAAAAACCGTAATATTATGATGATTATGATTATTTACGTGTTATTGTCTTTTTTTCTCGTAAAGTTATGACTTTTTTCTCCTAATATTACGACTTTTTCTCGTAATATTCTGACTTTATTCTGGAATTTTTTTTTTCCCTCAATGTGACCCTATTACTCTGTAGTACATTTGCACTTAGACTTGGATACTATATACTTAGACTATAAACTGTGTTACTTTCATCACAATGATCAAATATTTTGCGGCTCCACAGATTTTTTTTTTTTTTTGCCTAAAATGTCTCTCTTGATATTAAAGGCTGCTGACCCCTGGCCTATTTGAACATCTTCCAGGCCTTACGAGACCAGAGGTAATAGGCAAAAAAGTAAATTTACTTGTTTTTGTCAAACTCCATTAAGCAAAATTAAAATAAATATTTGATAAATGGTGTGTGACAGCCTAATACTTGCATTACTCTGATTTCATGTGTTTTTTATGTACCACCTTTAATCTATAAATCTTTAACATTAATGTTTCTGTGTAAATTTATATATGCCTGGCTGAACACCCATGTTTATCGTATTCTATTTACACGTCCAGGCTTCCCTTGGTAAGCCTGTGTTTAACATCACAACGCTATGAATTTTGGGTAATTCCCTCAGGCAAAGTCTGCAGAAATGCAGACTTACGGAAAGTGTGCACAAAGGGCTCAAAATGTCTGGGAGAGAGCTCCTCAAGCACTTCACGATGTGACAGTGGGACAGCTCTAAACCCTTTCGGACTTAGCGGGAACACGCCTCAAAGTCTGTGAGTCTGAGTGTGGACATTTGGATTGGGCCCGTGTGTGTGTGTGTGTGTGTGTGTGTGTGTGTGTGTGTGTGTGTGTGTGTGTGTAAAATGGGTTTTGTAAGAGAAAACATCATACGTCTACTATTGCCAACAAAGACCACAACGACAAACTGATAATAATTAATTGATAATCATTTATTATCAATAACAGTCATTTGTATCACTCAAGAGTAAAATAAATCTAAAAGTACATTGAGACAAAAGAGAAGGGGGTGCAAAATAATAAATAAAATAGGGGGTGGAGAGAAACTAAGGCACTTATGAAATTATATAAAATGATGTAAAATGACAGTTTGGTAGTTCACCGGTCCATAGTATTTATACATAATATACACAAGCTTTCTTTAAGGGATAAACTCTTAAAAAATAGTGTTATTCCCACCAGCACAAAAGAAATGGTCAAGTCTTAAGATGTCAGTGTGTACATCAAGACAATTAATGAATAGTAAAAAAAAAAATCTTTGAGACTTTTCCACATTCTGGAAAGTATTTTCTGTTAAACAATAAGTGAGTTTCCAATACCTAATAGTTCTAATAACTGTATATGTACACCAACATATGTAAAAAACTAAATGTAATTGCCGAGGATTATTGAAGGCATCACAGTAGTTAAACTTAAATACATTTAAAAGCTAAATCAATTTACATGTATTTCACCAAAGGCACCTCAACTGGGGCGTTCTTGTCACATGTTTATAACACCCTAATACGGCAAGCCGTCCACTGTGCTCACATTTATACCAGGTGAAGAGAAAATAAAGTGTGGAACTTGTGTGGGTTGAAAGCTCAAGAGTTTCCTGAGGATTTTACTGTCAGATGCAAAGCTGTGAAAATTATACAGGAAAAACAATATTTAACAAAATGACCAGAGCACCTGAGCCCTGCTCAGTGAGAACAATCTGATGAGGGATTATTGTGGCTGGAACTGGTGGGAAAACTGATATGGTTAAAAAAGCATGAAGTGTCTTTTAATCTTTCTCAAATAAACAAGCAAAAAACAAACAAGACAAAACAAAACAAGGCAGATTTAGTTTATGTCTAACGAATGGAAATCATTTCATCTCTGGTCTCAGAGTCACTGGTTTTGGTCTCCAGTTTTGGTCTCTGTTTCTGGTGCTGCAACAACACTCGTCTCCTTCACCTCTGGGTGCTCCTCTGTAGACTGTGGGGCCGCTGTGCTAGAGGCCACATCCTCCTTCTCTTCCTCCACGGCAACACTCGTCTTCCTCACCTCCGGGTTCTCTGAAGGCTGCGAGGCCGCTGTGCTAGGGGCCACGTCCTCCTTCTCTTTCTCCACAGCAACACTTGTCTCCCTCACCTCTGGATGCTCTTCTGAGGGCTGTGGGCCTGCTGTGCTAGGGGCCACATCCTCCTTCTCTTCCTCCACGGCAACACTTGTCTCCCTCACCTCTGGGTGCTCTTCTGAGGGCTGTGGGCCCGCTGTGCTAGGGGCCACATCCCCCTCTTTCTCCACGGCAACACTCGTCTCCCTCACCTCTGGGTGCTCCTCTGAAGGCTGTGGGGCCACTGTGGTAGGGGCCACATCCTCCTCCTCTTTCTCCACGGCAACATTCGTCTCCTTCACCTCTAGGTGCTCCTCTGAAGGCTGCGGGGCCGCTGTGCTAGGGGCCACATCCTCCTCCTCTGCCCCTTCACTGGTGGGAGACTGGAAGCCACTGTCATCGTGTGGAGGCAAGGGGAGGTCGGACGTCGCCTCCGGGAGGCTCTCTGGAGCCGTTTCTGTAGCTCCAGATGTGATTTCCTCGGGTGCTGGTGGCGGTGGCAGTGTCTCCTCTGACACTTCCTGGTTGGAGGATGGTTGTTCCTCCACCATTGGCTGGCTGTCTCCTCCCTCACCCTTCTCCTCTACGGCTGAAGCACTCTCTGCAGCAGATTCAACCTTCAGTGGGACTTCTTCTTTACCTTTCTCCTCTGGTTTGGCTTCGTCTCCCTTCAAGACAGAACCATTTGACAAGTCTGGAGGGTTCTCTGAAGCTTTAGGACTCACAGATCCTTTCAGATCAGTAGAAGCTTTACCATCGGAGTTCTCGTCCCAATCTCCATCTCCGTCCTCCTCGGGGATGTCGTTGACACCGGGCACCTCCACGCACGACTCGTTGGGCAGGACCGGGGAGCCTTCCACCTGGATCATGGACACCACCTGCTTCATCCTCCTCCTCTTCTGCGACTCCCCATCTTCACCGTCACCGCCACCCTCAGTGTCCTCCCCTGCTCCGTCCGCCTCTTCCTGGGCTCCTCCGTACTCCCCGGCCCAGTCGATGGAGGGGTTTTCTCCGAGTAGGTGCAGGCTGGGGTCACTGTTGCCGAGGACGATGCTGTCCCTGTACAGGTTGTGTCTCCTCTGGACCGCCGCCTCCTTCACAGCTACAGTACAGAGAGGAGAGGTTAGATGTGCTTCCACATGATGAGCGATAAAGAAATAGAAAAAATACATGTGTCCTAAATTAAGAACAGTATATACAGTATAAAGTGCAAAACTGATCATCTGGTCTTCAGGGTCCTGTAATTTCCTAGAAAAGAACTTATATGGAACTGTAACTTGTTAGGAACGTTCCTGGAAAGGACTGGGATTTGATTGACAGTGTTGAATACGTACACTTCTAATTTTTCTAAAAATTCAATTACTGCTTGAATAACCTAGAGAGTGGGTTGAACATGCACACATGTAGAATTGTATACAAATCTTCATGTGCTGCTATGAATTACAACAAGTATACAATTACAATACAAATCAAAATAAAGTTTAAATGCATCTCAGATGCCAGTTTTCTTTCCAGTCATACACATTTCAACTAGGGCTGTCAAAGTTAATGCGATAATACAATAACACTAATTTGTTTTAACAACCATTAATTTCTTTAATGCATTAACGCAACTTGCAGTTTTAAGTTGAAGCAGGCTCAGCTTTAAAGCTAGAGTGAAGATACATCATCATATGAAACTAGAAACCCTAAGGAATCCTTGGTACCAACTATACTAGCTTATCGCGAAGGAGGTTAAATAACGCTCCAAACTGACACTAAATGTTTAATTGAATTTGGCGAGGAAAAAAACTGTCATGGCCATTTTCAAAGGGGTCCCTTGACCTCTGACCTCCAGATCAGTGAATGTAAATGGGTTCTATGGCTACCCACGAGTCTCCCCTTTACAGACATGCCCACTTTATGATAATCACATGCAGTTTGGGGCAAGTCATAGTCAAGTCAGCACACTGACACACTGACAGCTGTTGTTGCCTGTTGGGCTGCAGTTTGCCATGTTATGATTTGAGCATATTGTTTTATGCTAAATGCAGTACCTGTGAGGGTTTCTGGACAATATCTGTCATTGTTTTCTGTTGTTAATTGATTTCCAATAATACATATATATATATATATATATACACATTTGCATAAAGCAAAAGCAAGCACCCACTTCCATGTTGATAAGAGTATTAAATACTTGACAAATATGAATAGATAAAAAAAGTGTAATAAATGTGCAGTTAATCATGATTAACTATGGACAATCATATGATTAGTCACGGTTAAATATTTGAATGGATTAACAGCCCTAAGTTTATTCATGTTGAATTGTATGTGGGCTGATATCTATTTTTGAAATTCTTAAACAATATATACAAACAATAAAATAAAGGGGAAAAAGAGAAATGTTTCGTTGTCTCCCACCAGAGAAATGGGAGATAGAGAGATAGATTGAGTTAAAAGATTGTTTTCAGATTGGCCACCAGTGAGATTTACCATCTAGTGACGGACAACCAGAGAGCTCAGTAATAATCAGCATCCTGATCTACTGTAGAATGAACTGTGCGAGTGTTGGAACAGACAGGAAGAATAAGACTATAGAAGACTGACCCATCATGATGTCCTTCATGACCGAATGCAGCACCACCTCTTCAAAGATGTTCTCCACCAGAATGAAACGGGAGAAGTCCTCAAAGATCAGCTCCTGGAAGCGCGGCAGCTCCTGGTGTTCACAGCAACAGTTAACAGTTTTTTAACTAAACATCTCTAGAAACACGGAGTCATTTCAGGACAGTTCGGTGGAACATAACAAAAGTGTTATTCTAATACAGATCAAGACAGCAGAATCCAGACGTTCAGATGTTTAGCATCGTTTTATCTACTTCATCTAGAGCTAGATGAAAAAGACACCTGGTACAGTTTGACACTGGACAAGTACACACAATACAAACACGCAAGTACACACAATACATAAACATGAGTGCCAATACATTTGGAATGGAAGGATGGAACACGTAAATGAATGAATATATTTCCATTAATCTTCCAGGTTTTTGGAGACAGAATGTTGTGAGACTCACCGAGGCACAGGAAGGGTTGAGCTGCTTCAGCATGTAGGGGATGAAGATCTGGAGGAGAGCCTCACGGAAGAAACGCTTCCTCACCGTGCTGCTGTCATAGTCAAATTTCTGAACCAAAAAAAAACACACGAAAAAGCATCATTGACATCAGTTCATGAGTGAACGGCTTCTGTCCAAAAGGTTTACTCCACTGCATTTATTACAAAAAGCAGTGTCTACTCAGGGCACCCGGTCACGTTTTATTTCTCTAGGAGTTGTTAGAAACTAATTTGCGTCGCAGCACTTTGTTTTCTTGTTCTTTCCTACCACATTAAAGGACCAATATGTAATATATTAACTGTAACAAATCATAAAATGACCAGGATGTATCATCAGAGATTAAGGTTACATGCTGAATTGAAATACTGGCCGACAACAATACTACAGCCAGTATGTGTACGTCTGTTTCTGTTTTGGCCTGTGTGATCCCATCCACTGGGATTCTGACTACTGCTGATGGCCAGCGGCTAACACGGTTGTGTCTAGAAGGTAACCCTGAAATAGTGAAAACCTGCGCTAACTGCCATCAGTCACACCGGAGAAGTGGACGGGACTCGTCTCCAATATTTTGAATTTGGACCGCTGTTAACCATTTTAAACGCTAGCTGTTAGTGCTACATGTTGTTCCTTTAAGGCAGGGGTCTGCAACCTGAGGCTCCGGAGCCACATGAAGCTCTTTAGCTCCTCTCCAGTGGCTCTCTGTGGAATTTATAAAAAAAAATAGTGGAAATGAATAATTGTTTTTTGTTTACATTTTCATTTATCATGGTTGTAAGTCTAATGTACGATGGTACGACAGAGTACTAGGGCCACATTGAGGAAAAAAAAAAAATCGGAAATTTCGAGAATAAAGTCAGAAGTTTACGAGAAAAAAAGTCGTAGTATTATGAGAATAAAGTCATAATATTATAAAGTAGTAATTTTACATGTTATTTAATTTTTTCTCGTTAAGTTATGACTTTATTTTTGTAATATTACGACTTTTTTTTCCCGTAAAGTTAGGACTTTATTCTCGTAATATTACGACTTTATTCTGTAAATCTCAGATGTTTTTCCCTCAATGTGGTCCCAATACTCCGTAGTACATTGTCTCTTTGGCCCTCACTGCATTAGACTTATATACTATATACTTAGACTATAAACTGTGTAACCTTCATCACAATGCTCAAATGTTTTGCGGCTCCAGACAGATTTTTTTTTTTGCCTAAAATGGCTCTTTTGATAATAAAGGTTGCTGACCCCTGCTTTAAGGGATGGCTGTGGCTCAGGAGATAAAGCAGGTTGTCCACTTATTGGAAGATCGGCGGTTTCGTCCTTCCTCCAGTCTGCATGTTGAAGTATCCTTGGGCAAGATACTGAACCCCAAATAGCTCCCGAAGGCTGAGCCATCGGTGTGTGAATAAGTATTTAGATTAGATGTGAATGTGTGAATGCTGACATGTAGTGTAAAGCACTTTGAGTGGTTGGGAGACTAGAAAGGCGCTATATAAATGCAAGTCCATTCAGCATTAATCATCTCACGACTCCTCAGATTTATTGTGAGATGCGTTGGAGGGGCCGGCAGACCTCCAGGTAGAGAAGGTATGGAATCAGCATGGATTGAACTGCTGCATTCCAACACTAAACCCATTATTATTATTGGCGTCTGTTACAAGCCTCCTGAGCTAATAGACTTTTATGAGCTGATATAAGATGTGTTTTGATGAATGGAAGGTTGATAGTTGTATTAATACATTTATATATCCATTGCTGCTTGTTTGGTTGCGGCAAACAAAAGGCAAAAATGTTGTCCCAGATCCCACATTACCCACTAACAAACTGGTCTGGATCTTATTCCAGCCACATGTCTGAGTTTCTAGTTTTTAAGACTTGACTTGTCATGATGAAATTGCTGAATTCCATGCAGCTGCTTCGGTTTCAGAGTTCTGGTATTGTGAATGCTGGCTCACTGTCATCGTGTCATGGCTTACGGAGACACTTTAATAAAATGGTTTCAGGATTAGAGTGATGACCTACTAGCCTGTTCTGTGTGTGTGTGTGTGTGTGTGTGTGTGTGTGTGTGTGTGTGTATGTGTGTGTGTGTGAGTGTGTTACCTTAATGACTCTGTCCTGGCAGCGTTGGATGGTCTTACAGAGCTCCTCTGAACCCTGAGACTCCAGACTCTGGTGAAGGATCTGTTCAAATGTATACACTGCTTGGTCCATTTGCTGTGGACACACACACATACAAAGAGAGAGACAGAGTGTTACATCTCGACCGACTTTACAGTCTTTCAAAGGCTGTAGCAGGTTTGGTGTTAGAGAGAGAGTGGTACTAAACATGTCATGCTAGCTTGTTGTGAAGGAGGCTAAATAACACTCCAAACTTAGGCAAAATTTTGGTGAGGAAAAAAATGGCATGGCGATTTTCAAAGGGGTCCCTTGACCTCTGACCTCCAGATATGTGAACGAAAATGGGTTCTATGGGTACCCACAAGTCTCCCCTTTACAGACATGCCCACTTTATGATAATCACATGCAGTTTGGGGCAAAAAACATGCGGTTATTTTCACCTATTCTAAAATGGTTTATTTGAATATTTCTACATACTGGGGTCCCTAAACAGTCTTGGAATTCCATAAATTGCATATGACTGTAAAGCTGAGACTCTTGTGGATCCAATGAGCCCAACTGTATTCATGTGTGATGATGTTAGTCCCCATAGGAGACATTTCATTGTATTGTAGAGACCATTTTTTAAATTTGACTTCACTGTAAAGAATGACCTGTGGTGACCTCTAGGATAATCACAGCCTCATGAAACTTTACAGCCACAAACTAGAGACCTAGGGTATTCAGAGGAAGTACGGCTTTTCTAGGTTTATAGACAATAAGGGGGTTTCTGAGCAGTTTCCAGAACAGAAGCGCTCACCATCTCATCGCCAAAAAATGCAATTCTTGCAGAAATCTCCAAATGTCCAAAAAAAATAATTTAATACCAAATCACAGCATGGCTTTCTCTACGGTGTTCCTAAAGGTCTTGGTCAAGAGGGTCTCAGAGGGTTAAAAGATATCAGTACATTTTATCATATTTGGCATTGATAAATAATAGGAACAAAAATAAATGGCAATGTTATTTTTTGTGTTATTAGTATGTTCTGAAACGTTTGCAAGTAATATTCTAATTTGTGACATATGTAACTGGTAACTGATTACGATGCACTGCCCCCAGTCCGACTGTCTCTGCCCCATGATGTGCCTCTACACACATATCCCCAATTCGATCTTCTCATTCCCTGTTCCTCTGAAGTTACTGAACAAACCACTAGAGGGCACTCACCTTCCTACAGTTCTACTGTGCCTGCAGCTGTCGGCACAAGCTCAACCTTGCCCAATCCCTCCTCTTAAACTCTGAGCAGAAGGAAACGTCAGTATAACTGCCCTTTAGTTTCTTGAAACTAAACTGACTCGGTGCAATTAAATGACCTCGCAGCACTTGGAATTCTTCTGTTCTAAGATACATCGGCTTTAAGGCTGAAAACACTGTCGTACATGTTAAACAGGTAGTTTCTGAAAAGGCGTATTGACTGGACTAAAAGATGTTCAAACACCATTATATATCACAGTGAGGAGGCATGTCTATGTTATAGCATCAGAACAGGAGGCTGGGAACACGTTCTTCTAAGTTCAAACAAGCACAGCAAATGAATTCAAATGACCCCATCAAGCTCTTACAGCAGCAGCATCATGTGTTTGATAATTCAATAAGAACTAAATGATTCCCTGTGGCAACAGAACACAAATATTGACTTCATCATCTCCTGGATTTGATCCACTAACTGGTCAACATGCAGTCATCTGCTGCTGCTGCCTTTATGAGCTCTCTGTAACATCCTGATTCTGAGAAAGTAAAATTGGCTCTTAGATTGTTTAAAGGTAAAGCAGAATATATATGTGTGTTCTGATTTTGTCACACCACAGAATAATGTGTTAATACCCAGCCACATTTGAATGATTAATTTTTATTTTTTTTAATTTTCAAGTATGTAAAATTAGGGTTCAAAATTGTCAAAAAAATAAGCCGTATTCTCTTAAACTCAGTGGGCGTGTTCGCTGAAGGCTCTGAAACCACACCCAATCGCAGGTGAGGGTTGATTACATATGTTACAGTATATACTGTGATGCTCAAAACAATTTATTCATCGTTTTACAGCCGCAACAGTAGCGACGGAGTAGACTACGGTGAGGTCTATGACGTAGGCACAGGTGACTGATGAAGGGGAGTGTGTGGCGCAGCGCGGTGGCGCACTGGAGACAGTGTCATAGTTGTATCTGATAGCTGTTTTCATTTTGTCCATGTCTAATGTATCTGTCCCTTTCTAATCAAACATAAAGAAATGAATCAGTCATGTCTAGTTCACGGCAGCGATTTTTCACACAACAACTTTATGAAAAGGTGCTTAAGGAATAGTTATGGCTCACTAGCACAAATAACCCTGCTGGTTTAAATGTTTATGATAAAGTGGATATAAGTATGAAGAGAAGTTAAATGTGTGAGAGGCATCATTATACGTGTGATGATTACTCTCATATTTCATTTCTACAGTCAGGCTTCAATTCACCACCTCACCGTCTGCGTCTCCAGTTTCCCCTACCTCGGCGTCTCCATAATGGAGGTCAACGTTTCCGTACTGGTGCGCACATTCTCCCGTCAAGTTTGTTTTTATAGATCACAACTGTTGCGTGGGAAGTGGCGTACGCACATTTCAGGCCCAGTTTTGTGCATATGCGACGGTTATAAATGAGACCCCTGGACTTTTTCTTTTTACAGCGCGGGACTTGAGAAGTTGTTTCACAGCTTGAGTATCTGTAGTTTCTAAACAGTACTTGAACTCTGAATGACCTTGTGCAGAACCCCTCCCCCCCATTTGGGCCCCACTAAGGGGTCATGATAAGTGTTTTCTCTATGGGGTGGAGGGGGCTGCTTCTTGGATCTCTTCCCTGAGACAGAGTTGCTGTTGCTGGATACACATACAAACTACATTCTCAGTGTTCAAATCTTGAGGAAATATGCCAGATGATAATTTAGCTTCATTTCAATGTGGAAAGCATCATGTTTTAACTTGGATCAAGTCCTGAATGCTATTCTACACTGTCCCAACACCCTGATTTTACTTGCATCTGCACTAGAAACAAAAGAATAGTGTCGACATTTCTCAGGCTGAGAGAGTCTTTAAAAAGTTGTTATAAAGGGTTGGTTCACCTAAATTACAAAAAAGGACTTTCTAGTTTTAAATGGTATCTGTCCATGCAGATAAGTGTTGGTTTTATTTGACTAAATTTGTAATGGCAAGTTCACACTTACACAACTTTAGCCCTGATTTTCTACTCGTCAACAATTTTTTAGAGTTCCCGCACAAAAGCTGGAGATCTGAGGCATATCCGTGCTGGCTCGGCGCTCGAGCCTGAAGTGAACTGTTCATGTATGGCATATTCATTAGGGCTGTCAATCGATTTGAATATTTAATAGTGATTAATCGTATGATTGTCCATAGTTAATGGCAATTAATCGCAAATTAATCACATTTTCTATCTGTTCAAAATGTACCTTAAAGGGAGATTTGTCAAGTATTTAATATTCTTATCAACATGGGAGTGGACAAATATGCTGCTTTATGCAAATATATGTATATATTTATTATTGGAAATTAATTACCAACACAAAACAATGACATATATTATCCAGAAACCTTCACAGGTACTGCAATATGCAAATACTCTAATATGCTCAAATCATAACATGTCAAACTGCAGCCCAACAGACAACAACAGCTGTCAGTGTGTCAGTGTGCTGACTTGACTATGACTTGCCCCCAAACTGCATGTGATTATCATAAAGTGGGCATGTCTGTAAAGGGGAGACTCGTGGGTACCCATAGAATCCATTTACATTCACTGATCTGGAGGTCAGAGGTCAAGGGACCCCATTTAAAAATGGGCATGCCAGTTTTTCCTCGCCAAAATTTAGTGTAATTTTGAAGCGTTATTTAGCAGCCTTCGCAACAAGGTATGACATGGTCGGTACCGATGGATTCCTTAGGTTTTCTAGTTTCATATGATGCCAGTATATTCACTCTAACTAAAAATTGCAAGTTGCGTTAAAACCTGTAAACTTCACTAAACCCAATGGAAAAGGTAAAGTGGCTTAGGTAATTGCGGTATTAGAGCATCACCTCTCTCATGAGGATCTGGGCCCTCTGGACGAACACCGAGGGGCTGGAGACGTCGAACCTCTGCTGCAGACCCTCCAGACTCAGCGGCTCCACCTTCTCATAGCAGCTCTGCATCTTCACCGGATGGTAGGCCAGCATAGAGATCTTCTCCATGTGCTGAGGAAGAGGAAGATTTGTTCAAAAATTATTTGTATTTTTTTTTTTATTTGCATTCTGTTTCAAAAACCATATTGGACTATTGAATGGTTTTTGAATGCATAGTAACAAACTTCAAATCACTTCAAAAGGTCTGATGACCTGCATATCAATCATGTTGTCATCCCACACTAGGAGCTTATCCTTAAAGCTGAAGTAGGCAGGTTGGAGCTAAGATATTATACTGTTTAGCTGTAAAATGAGAAAGTTTGTGACCTGGCTGCCATGTTAGCGCTGCCTAGTTTGACCATTTAATCTAAGGTTTGCGAGTGATTGACAGCTGCCTCTGTTGAATGAACAGCCAATAGGAACTCTCTCTCTCTGAAATTACCTGTGACTGGCCAAAGGTTCCTAAAGCCTGCAAACAGAGCAATGAGGAGGTGCAGAAGTCTAATTGAATTACAATATGCTTAAAGGTTATTATGGAATTTTTGCCCAATGATGCCAAAAATATTCTGCCTACTGCCACTTCAAACTCCTCCTCTACCTCCTCATACCTGTGCCACTTCAGACTCCTCCTCTACCTCCTCATACCTGTGCCACTTCAGACTCCTCCTCTACCTCCTCATACCTGTGCCACGGTCTCCTTGGTGCCCTCATTGAGGGTATTCTTGCTCATGTCCATCAGCTCTCTGAAGAAGACGTCGCGGACCTCAGAGAAACCTCGGCTAGTCGGCTCCATCAGGGCTTCCAGGATGGAGCTGATGTAGGGCTCGATGCTCACCTTCAGCAGCTTCTCAGACTTGGGGAGAACCACCTCTGTGGGGGGGAATGAGGACCATGAGAGAGGGGAGATGGAGGTAAACATGTAGGGTCATAGTTTCAGACAAAACTCTCCTTCATTGTTGAGTCATTTTGATGCTGGTAATTAAAACAAGACTAAGTCACTTTGGAAAGAAGCACACAATGATTTTCAAATAAAAAGTTGAATTCATAGTCAATAAAGCACGTATGCAAGTTGGAATTGCAGACGCATAACTGGACAACACAATTTAATATTTTGAGCGAGTATGGACCATAATATTACAAAACATAAATGCTATAGTCAGATTATATATCCAATATTTTCACACAATTTCAAAAACACACTTTTACATAATATATTAGTGTTTTATTCTGTGTCTTGTGCCTCCCCTTGGCTTTAATAATCCTTAATGTTACTTGACGAGTCTCCTCCTTTTGCAAATTTATTGTAATGCCACTAATTTCTTTAACGCAACTTGTGATTTTTGAACCTAAAGAATCCATTGGTATATATATTGGTCATACTGAGTCATACTGGCTTGTCACGAAGGAGGAGAAATAACGCTCCAAAATTATGCAAACTTTTGGTGAGGAAAAACTGTCATGGCCATTTTCAAATGGGTCCCTTTGACCAATCTTTTTTTCAGGGGATTTAACCATATTAGAAAAAATTAGGGCTGTGACCTCCAGATCAGTGAATGTAAATGGGTTCTATGGGTACCCACGAGTCTCCCCTTTACAGACATGCCCACTTTATGATAATCACATGCAGTTTGGGGCAAGTCATAGTCAAGTCAGCACACTGACACACTGACAGCTGTTGTTGCCTGTTGGGCTGCAGTTTGCCATGTTATGATTTGAGCATATTGTTTTATGCTGAATGCAGTACCTGTGAGGGTTTCTGGACAATATCTGTCATTGTTTTGTGTTGGTAATTAATTGATTTCCAATAATAAATATATACATCCATTTACATAAAGCAGCATATTTGTCCCCTCCCATGTTGATAAGAGTATTAAATACTTGACAAATCTCCCTTTAAGGTACATTTTGAACAGATAAAAAATGTGCGATTAATCACGATTGACTGTGGACAATCATGTTATTAATCGTGATTAAATGTTTTAATTGATTGACAGCCCTAACTTGTACAAATTCAGAGAATGGTTAAATGGGGTGTTAAATGTCAATGTCTCACAGTCAACTGATGAATGTTCCTCCATTGTGTGTTTGCAGGTCCTGTACGTGCATTAGCCCTCTGAGACCCGCCAGACGACTTTATTGTCTTTCAGCGGCTGTAGCAGGTTGAGTTTTAAAGCTAGAATGAATAACTACTATCGGGACTTACATCATCACACATGAATACAATTGGACTCAATGAATCCACAAGAGTCTCAGCTTTACTGCGATACCCAATTTATGCAATTCCAAGACTGCTTTGGGACCCAAATGTGCAGAAAAATTAAAAATACATAATTTTACAATAGGTGAAAATAACACAAACATACTGCATTCAAAAACTGCATGGATTGGCCCCAAACTGCATGTGATTATCATAAAGTGGGCATGTTTGTAAAGGGGAGACTCGTGGGTACCCATAGAACCCATTTACATTCACATATCTGGAGGTCAGAGGTCAAGGGACTGCTTTGGAAATCGCGAGTGTTGTTTAGCCTTCCTGATAAACTAGTATGATATGGTTGGTACCGATGGATTCATTATGCTTTCTAGTTTCGTATGATATCTATACCTTCACTCTAGCTCTAAAACTGAACCTGCTTTTACCACCTTAATGATTAAAGCGAGTCCAACAGACTGAGCAGCAACAAGAACTGTTCTGATCACTTATACAACTCCTGCCAGTACATAACAGCAGGCCAATCAGAGCCTAGAATTAGTCTACAATCACTCTGGTGGCACACTCCAGACTCCACACATTTCATTTAGCAGTAGAAGAATAATTTAATCAGTCAGACCATCACAGACGGGCTAAATAAAGGAATGAAAAACAGGGACAAAAGAAAAAAGGTGTGGAAATGATTTCATTAGGTAAAGATGCTCACTCTCCTGCTTACCTCTGATCTTGTTGGTGACGTGCTCCTTGGAGGTGATGATCTGGTCCATGTCTGTTCGTATGGAGGCTTCCAGAGAAGAGCACGCTGCTTCACACTTCTGCAACACTGCCTCATACTGGGCCTGGCACTGCCCCTGCACCAGGCTATACACAGCATCACTGATCTACACACACAGGAAACACACATTTGAAGGCACAACCTCCTGTTCTTTTCAGCTGCTGAAAGTGAACCATCCATCCATTTTCTGTAAGCGCTTATCCCACTCAGGGTCGCTGGGGGGCTGGAGCTACACCCTGGACAGGTCGCCAGACTATCACAGGGCTGACACATAGAGACAGACAACCATTCACGCTCACATTCACACCTACAGGACATTTAGAGTCAACTAGAATGGCACTTGGAGAGCGCAGACCTCCCCCCTCTCCGTTCAGCTTGCGCCATCATCCACGTGTATTTTTGTTTATGTTGAGATCAGCTGTACGTAGCGGAGCATCGTAAAACACTTCATTCAAACTGGACAGAAACAAAATAAAACTCACCTAAACCATCGTCGTTACTCCTTCCAACAATCACCAAGTGTGCTTTGGTCCAACTCAACTGTAATTTCACAGAGTTTAACCCCCACCCCCGCTCTCTCTCTGTTCCTCTCTCTGAAGGAAAGAGGCGGGGTCATGCATCGTCAACGTGTCATCAGTTACACATCAGTTACACTTAATGTTGTGGCTGATCGGAATCCTTAAAAACAATTCCTGAATCCGGATCATGGTACGGATCACCACCAAAATGTAATGGATTGTTCGTTGTGTCACATCACACCCCTCCAAAAAAATTTGTTCAAAACCATTGCAGACTTTTGGAGTAATCCTCCAAACGGACAAACCAACAAACAAAACAAACCAACGCCGGTGAAAACATAAATTCCTTTCTAGGCCTTCGGCCTTGGCAGAGGTAACAATGAACCTAACCTACATGTCTTTGGACTGTGGGAGGAAACCGGAGAAAACCCATGCTAACACGGGTAAAACATGCAAACTCCACACAGAAGGGCACTTAGCCGGATTCAAACCTGTGACCTTCTTGCTGTGAGGCACCAGTGCTAACCACTGCACCACCGTGCAAAACCTTCAAAACCTAAGAGGAATGTGTATGGAGTAGTTTCTTACCAGCATCCAGTTTCTCTGCCTCTCGTGTAGTTTGCCTTTGAGGCGTGGTGAGATGAGCTCCCTCAGCTCAGGAAGGAGCCCCTCCATCACCAGGTTAGACAGGATCTACAGGACACACAAACACACAACTTAGAGGAACACAATCACAATCATCTCACTCACTGCATACACATGTTCGACGAGATAAAGTGCTGTGATTAGACAATCAGTAGCTTGAGCATCATAGAAGTTCATCTCTAGCTTGTTTCTGGGGTTCATTCTAATGTGTCTGATCCCATCTTTACACTCTGCAAATTGAGTTTTAACTTTGAACCACTGAGTTTTGGTCTGCCTCCTCGAGCAGTGGGGGTGGGGGTGGGGGGCAGTCTGGGGATCTGGTAGCTTGCTCAAGGGCACCTCTGCAGTGCTACACTGACTTGAACCGGTGACCCTCCGGTTTCAAAGCCAAGTCACCACAGACTGTTGTACTGCCGGTTTTGGAGCACATTTAACTCTAAGATGTATTTTTAATCATCAAAATAAAACCAATCAAATCATTTATCTGGAAGGATAAAATGCATGAAATAAGTTTGGAGTATTCATCCAATGGATGGACAACAGCTGGCACCATATTCCAATCACAGAACCAGAGACATCCTCTTTTATATTCCATGAGTCCTTTTTCCTTGTCAAACATGGCACCTACATTACCCACAATGCAACTCGTCTGCCAACAGTTCGGTCAGAGATTTGGGTGTGTCATACATCAAACCGGCACATATGGGTATTTCACAAGAAGTCAAGGCCACGCCCCTTTTTGGGGGAAAGAAAACTTGGAATTTGACATGTTTGGATTGTAATTTTGACAAGTTCATACGCATTCATCTCTTATTACACAAACGTTTGTTTTATACACATGTCTAATAATTATTTTGCGACCTTGCCTGAACCTAAGCGTTCATGATACCTTAATAAATTAAAGTTGATTTCCGTCATGTCCCTTCTTGAGGAGAGAGCTACACAGGTCTGGTAAGCTCACTTCGTTCTAACTCCACAGCCCCAATTTGTGAATATGCAGTAGTACTTCCCAACACCTGTATACAGCATTTAATGTGTAAAATTTGCACAGTTCTCCCTGAAGCTTTGTGGAGACTTTTTTTTTTTTACTAGTGCAAACAGAGCTGTGTAAAAGGTTTGAGCAATGTGACAACCTATACCGTGACATGATCACAGACGAGATAAAGCATCACAAACTTTTCTGTACTCTTTATACCAAGGTTACTATCCCTTTAATATCTCTGGTCGTATTAGGTCATTGCAGACTGATTTACTAATGAAATCATAGGATTATAGCTGTATGACTGCTCAAACTTCCTGATATAACACACAACAGGAATAGGGATGTAAGAAAATATTGAAAAATCGAATATCACGATATTGTGTTTTGTGATGCTGTATTGGTTCTCAAAAACACTATAAATTTTTAATTAATAGTTTACATGCAAAGGTTAACTCAGTCAATACTTTATTTCATTTGCAAAGAGATGTGCCCTCTCAGTGAATGCGTCCTCTCAAAGAAGAGCTATGATGTTGGATGTTACAGGGACTGTGATAAATACAAATGCAGATCCCACTGTTCTGATTGCATAAACAAAGTCAACTTTTTTACTCAGACTTTATGTATATGGTGGTGTGTTCTTTATACTATTCCAATTTTCCTGAAATTCGATTTTTTTAAAAATCGCAATATCTCACCGTACTTACAGTATCGCAATATATTGAATCGAAACTAGGGATGCTAATTTTGAAAAAATGTCTTAACTGATAACCGACCCTCGTTAACCAATTATTAACCATTAACCAACAAGATTTGTGCCTCGCATGCAGCGGTGTACCAGCTGCAGTGTCTGAGGACAACAGACAACGGAGTCTCCAGTTAACCGTCCGGGAGTGTTAGCTTAGCAGATAGATAACTTAGGTGCTGCGTGTAGTGTCGCGGACATGCAGCCACTTTCACAGTAAAAGTCTCCACCGCACATTTAGTTCAGTTTAGCAGGTTGTCCGCTGTGTGTCTGTCCGGATTATTGATAGCAATTGTCCGACAGTGTGTGTGTTTGTGCTACGTTAGCATCTGTATCTCTGCTGGTAGCTTCGTGCTCCCCGTAGTTACACGGTCTGTCAGCGCGGCGTAACTTCAGCGAGTTTCCAACAGACGTGGCGTTCTAGCTGTGAACGTAGCTGTAGCAGACAGTGTGTGTACAGTTTATTTGTCGGTGCTACTATTTGCTACAAGGCTACAATTCCTCCGCTCAAGTGAGCTATCTTCCTGTATCTGTAACGCCGGCTCAGACTGTCTTAAAGTGGGCTCTTAAGATAGACCAGCTTTTCCCGTAAAGTGGCAAGTTTTTCTCAGCTTTTCAATTAATTATTAACATTTCTTTTAACCGTTTTAACCGATAGCGTTAATCGGTTAAAATGCTTAATGTCGGTTAACGGTTAATTATTAACATCCCTAATCGGAACCCCTGTATCATGATACATATCGTATTGCCAGATTCTTGCCAACACACAGTCCATAACCAGGACGACAGTATGTGCTACAGTGACAGTGACTACTGCCACCCCTCTGACCCCAAAACATGTATGTCCCAGTAGATTTAATTTCATATCATGATAGTGATACAGTGTAGCTATATTACCAGACAGGAATTAGCACTGGGGTATATTCAAAATACTGTGATATTTTAAAACAAATACCTCATTAGCAATATATAATGACATAATAATAATGGGGTATTTGCAGTTTTGAAAACCATTCTAAACTAATTTGGAATATGAATGTGTTGACCACACAAGTAGCAACAACTCTATTCTATCACTCAACTGTAATGAGGCCTTACAGGCCCAGAAAACACAATGCTTATATTGACTATATTACGGTATCAAATTATTGCCCAACTTTAGTGTTTACAACCTGTCAACCTCAGACTTTGTCCATCAAATGCGGGACCAAACATCACAGTACAGCCCTAACAGTGTAAAGCTTAAACAGAGCGTTTCAGACAGAGTGTGAAAAGAGGTGCTGCAGCACAGCTGGTAGAAGAAAAGAAAAGCATTTTTTAAACATTAAAGCTTGAAAACATGTTCTAGTAGAAACACAAAATACAAGTATGCACCTGAAAATGTGCATAATGGGTCCTCTTTAATGTGAGACCCATGTTTACATGAAGCATGTTGGGAGTCAGAGTTCTGCTTTACCCGTTACATTAGTGGAACCGAGTCTGTCAGATTTCATCAGTAATTTACGGGATTACGTCATTCATTCAAACTTGAAAAGAAAAAGACCCCTGAAGACAGAGGATAGTGATAGATGTTGCTGCCATGCTTACCTGTGCCGGTACACCACACATCATCTCCCAGGTGCCGTAGTGCCCTTGAGCTTGGCGGTAGAGTCGTACTGCATCAGTGAAGGCTGGTGTTTGGACTTTATTCTCCTCTGACAAACCTGAGATGGGAATATTACTGGCCGTTAGTGGTCAGCATTTACTTCCTCACTAAAAATATATGAAAGCTGTGACTTCTATTTTTCATTCAGTTATTACCATACAGCAATAGTAGGCAATAGCATAGTAGGCA
>CAKAOI010048075.1:0-17074 GCA_916701655.1 Sebastiscus albofasciatus
GAGCTGAATGTGGAGGAATTTTCATTTATTTTCTGTGGGTGTTTTTATGGGAATGTGGATGCTTCAGATGAGTTTGAGGAGTGCTTTTGCGGTTAGCATGTTCCACATTTTATTGTAAGTGTGTCATGCAGCGTGGGACTCGCACTGGTCTGGTTTTGGTTCTGGAGGACCTTTCTATAGATTGAAAAAATAACCCTGATGACATCATCAAGGTCCGCTTGAGACTTACTGTACGTTTCAATACACATACCATACTATTTAGTATGCCAGAAAACGATTTAGCCAGCATGCTTCTCTGGCTAATCTGACCCACAATCCTCTGCACAGCGGATATACTGTATGAGCAAGAGGGTCAAAGTTCAAGGTGCAATGTTATGAAGAAGTAATATGTTCCAATTGTATGCATACTGCATGCTACAGTATGTACTTTGTGAGGGCAGCTGCAGTAAAAAGAACGTGACCTTAAATTCTTTATTAACACAAAGTCTGAAAAACGGAGCATTTAGGAGGCCAGGAGGGTAAAAGGAAAAGATGGTATTAAGTTGCATTAAGGGAAATCCAGTGATCCAGTGATTCTGGAGCTTTACTTAGAAACTCAAAGTCTGGATATCTCTGCATCTGCTGCTTCGGTTTTGACCTTTCTTTTGATAATCTGTCTCTTTTGAGTCCCTTAACTTTGTGACAGTGCAACGGTGAATCTCTGGTACCCCTTTAAGATGGAAGGATTGAGGCTCAGGAAAACTTTGATCCGCTGGTTTCTTTCATGCATTAATACACTGTTCAGTGACATAGCTTTTACTGTAAAGTGCAATCTGTAGAGGTCCATGTGGAGCACATCGAGAGAGGGTTAATTTGGCATGTATACCAGCAAGAGAGTCACACCGGTGTTTATACTGTATATGTCGGTTAAAAGCTTGAAGAAATTTTAGCTGAATTAATGCTGTGAAAACTCAGGACAAAATAAAAGGTGACTGGATGATCAGACCTCTGATATTAAATCTACATGAGCTGCACTATTAACAAGATAACAATATAGCCACCTATCAGTAACATTTGTAAATGTTCTTTCACAGACTTGTGAAGGTAACTGCTCTTGCTTCACACTGACAGGTGCTCATGTGTCATCAGTGACGCATATCGGAGTCATCTCACTTCGGCCAATCCCTTGTTGCACCAAACAGTCCGGTGTCACAAAGCTCAAGCTGGTGGTTGAACTGAGTCAACATCAGCATGTCACGCTGTCAGTCACTTCCTGCGTCTGAAACACATTTCCTCCTCTAATTGAGAGGGATGTCATCGGCGGCCTGGACAGGAATCCACTGTGTTTGTTCCGCCTGTCATCGGATGCCCCTATGTCTCCGCTGACCTGAAGGGTCATCGGGGTTAAAGGGAGCATGTGTGACGGGGCACTGAGGTCAAAACAGGAGCAAAAAGAGAGGAAATTAAAACTGTTGAGTTTCACAGTCTGACGAGAACCTTCTGCAGTTTGATCTGAGCAATACCGTTAAATACTAAAAATAACTGTCGGCAGGGCCCAGACTAGAGAAGCCATAGAGTGCTGCAGGAATGAGTCCTAAAACCCGGAACTGAGTTAGCATTTTAGCACTTCTGGTTCCCTCATCTCAAAGTCAGTGTTTATTTTTAATGGGTTTTTAATTTGATGCCTGAAATAATGTCTGTGGTTAACACAAGCTGAAGAGATTTTAACCTTTTGTTCTACGACATAAAATGTCAGTAAATATCCTACAATTTTTAAGCTTTTACGTGTCTTAAAAAAAGCAGTTGCTAACAAGTGGCTAAATAAGACTACTTGACGTCATCACTATGGACACTAATCCACCTCTAATTTAGAGGTGCTGACATGAAGTCATGTGACCATGATGTAACGTTAGCTTTTTACTTCTGCCGATTGCATTTATGCTTCAAAAATCATGAAGTGGTGTTCTTAAGTGAAGATTATCTTGCTGAACAAAATGTGTAATTATTATAAATGTGTGTTTGCCACAGAGATTATTTCCTGCAATAATCCAAAACCTAATGGAAAAATCCCATTGGCTTTTTATTGAAGGAACCCAGGGTGATGCTAACTTCCTGGTTGCCCTACAAAAATACATCATCCCTGCACCACTCCATTAGACAAGGATAATTGTCAGAAGGGCCCAGACTACAGACCTTTTCAAACTTGACCACATGAACATTATAAATGGGCCTCTTTGTATTTCCTGTTGCAATGTTTGTTAATGCAGTAGCTGACAGGAAGTAAACTTGGACCAAAGCTGTTGCCCTAGCAACAGAATGCCAATGTAAAGGTCTATAAGCGAAACACTATTGAACCCCAGCTTCTCCAAAAACTGTTCATGAATTATGTTTAAGTGGCCCCTACTTGAAGAGCATATTTGAGACAATTTCCATTTTTGAGATATGTTCTTAAGTCTGTGAGCTTCAATGCACTTGAATAAGTATATATGAATGATATTGTTTGTTGTTAATCTGCTAATTTAATGACTTGAATCTGTTATTCAGCCAGAGAGACTATTAGTATTTGGACGTGGATATGGTGGTGATGCATGAGAGCAGAGGAGCATCTCAGGGGTGTCAGCGCTGTTTGCAGGTGATAATTGGAATTGGCCATGTCTTCTGGACCTCTTGTCCCCGGGGACTGCTCATTTCACCCCGGGGCTCAGAGGGACCAGAGAGGTCACTGATGGGCGGGGCAAGTAGGGGATGATAATGGAAGTGTGCGTTGTTTGGGAGGGGTACATATATTCAGGAGGAGGATGAGGATGAAGAAGAGAACCTCTACAGTAATACAGCTGTGAAACTGTGAGAAAACATTCAGCAACGGACCAACAGAAGGGCAAGCAGAGTGAGCGTCAAGGAACACCTGTAGTAATAAAGTTTTGAGACCAAGGTAAGGACGCTTACTTATACTTTTATGTAGTTTTACTGCACTTTGTCTGAAATATACAGTACATTGTTAATAGAATAAATATTACAATGAATGTTGTTGGACTGGCTTTAACTCCTCTTGTCAGGCTAAACTGAATTAAGATTTGATATTTTAGGCTACTGTGTGTCTATAATTAACGCAGCATGACATTGGGGGAAACCTGTCTATTTAAAAGGCAATAAGTGATGAAAGTTCCTAAAATTATGTCATGTAACAATGTTGTTCCAGTCAAATGAGAGCAAAGTGGAAAAATAATTTAGCAAAAATGCAAACATGCTGTAAAATAATTCAGTCCAAATATTAAAACTCATAGCGTAATTGCGTTTTAGCTCGAGTGTCTTGATATTATTGCAAAATATAAGAGGAATTTCTGGTGACAGACGTGTTACTCTATGTACAGTATGGTCTGGTGTAGGGCTGTCGCGATATACCGGTATTGCCGACAACCGTGATATTCAAAAATGTTAATAATACACAATATGATAATATCATGTAAATAATCCAGCGCCTCTAACATGGTAACAGACTCTCTCTCCACTTCCCTTTATTCATATCTTGAGTTTAATTAATTTGTCAAAAATGACATAAAGCAATAAACAAAGTTAAAGATGAATTTGACTGATAGCATTATTATTATTTTTTCCAACTTTTCCATAGATATCGCAATAATATTGTTAATCGTTAATTTTTTCGGGGCCATGATAATCATGACAACCATAGTCTGAGTTTTTATTGCAGAAAAAGCAAAACCAAGGATGCTTTTTCAGTTCAAACTTTCTGCTGCTACACAAAAACTATTCCAAATTTGAATGATGGAAAATATAATATAGTATAGTACCCTTATAGTCAGAGCTAATCGAGTGTATCTTTTCCTTTAGGTGGGATTTATATTATCATGTGTGTATCTCGGCTGGTTTTGCTGCTCGGGCTGCTTCTATGTGTCGGGGCTCAGCTGTCAAGCGCCCAGCACTGGTCCCACGGTTGGTACCCTGGAGGCAAGAGGGAGCTGGACTCATTCAGCACATCAGAGGTCAGGATCAGTGTGTGCATAGTTTTCTCATTCACTGAGCATTTCCTGTTGAGAATGAAGATATACCTCTTTACTCTTCTCTCATGTTCTGATTCTCTCTGTTTCTCAGATTTCAGATGAGATTAAGCTGTGTGAGGCCGGAGAATGCAGCTACTTGAGACCCCAGAGGAGGAACATCCTGAGAAACATTATTGTAAGTGAATTAACGTGCCCTTTCCACAGTGCTGCATGGATGCAGGCTGTATACAGACAAACTCATTAGAGCTGCCTATGTCCCACTGTAATCAAAAAAAGCTTATAAACCAGTTATAGTAAAGAGGTAATTAGTTGGGGTGTAAATCACAAGTTTCATCACAATACAATATTATATAGATTCTTTGGACAACGATACAATATTTGCTGATATCACAAAGTCTGCCACGATACGATTTAGATTTGATTCAGGGGCCTGTGATCAATATGCTCATTTAACACAATCAGTTACATTTATATCAACTAACAAAATGCAACTAAAATATGATTTGGCAATTTTATTACTGAGCTCTTCCAGACATTTAAATGAAAAATAATCTATTCTTTTTAATGAAATGAATAAATATAAAGTGGTAATTTCAAAATAAGGGCGTATCTTGAAGATGATATGTATCAATACTTTCACTTGGCATCGATAATATTGGATTGTTGATCACTGAATCGCTATATCGAGCCAAAACAATGTATAATTACACCCCTCGTAATTAGCTGACCAATGGATAATGTCTTATTTAGCAGATCAAAATCCTTGTCAATGTAATTTCTGTGATTAACACAGTTGGTGTTAATATGAACACTATCACTGTGTTATTAGTGTACAAATTTAGAACATGGTAATCTAATTAGATAATCTACTACTACAGGGAATCTCTCTCTTTTTTGTCTTTACAAGAATGTGTCTCCAGATGCCGTCCTGTTAATATATTTATAGGCTACACACAATATAACAGTATATTCTAGCTGTACATTAAGTGTATCTGACTCTCATGTTATCCTGTATCACTCTTCACAGTTGGATGCCTTAGCCAGAGATCTCCAGAAGAGAAAGTGACAGCTTTTCTACCTATAGTGACCTTCTTCTTCTTCTTCTTCAGTGTCTTCGTCTTGACGTGAAACAACTTTATGTTGATCCTCTGATCTCGTCCATTTCTTATATTTGTCAGTAAAGTTGTTTTCCAGCATTACATGGATTATCCCTGTGGCAAACAAATGTTGAGATTGTAATGTCCCAAAATAAAATATCTATTTTGATATGAACTTTGTTTGTGTCCAAAACTGTCTATGTGGCATAGTGTGAATAGTAAATGTATGGAAACACGAGGGAACTAGATGTAGTAGATGTAGCAAAAAAATAAAATTCATGATGGATAAATTCCATTTAGATGTTTCGGTTTCAGGGTCGTGGTTTATTGTGCATGCTGGTTCAGTGTCTTGGTTTTAGTGGGACACTTGAATAACACATAAAAAAGGACTATTGACTTGAACTGAATTGGAAGAAAATATTTTTTTATTTTAGTTTTAATTGTAAAAGTATTTGTCCTTTATCAAATATATTCTGATAATTTTTCAATTTGTTTTTTCATGGGGATAAATTAAATAGAAATTACTTGAAATACATAGATCAGCCCAATGATTGTATGCTTTCATTTAGGAAAATTATCATCATGCACCATTACATTTTTTTTTTTTTTTTTTAAATGAGGATTATCCATAGACTGTAGCCTATGGGAGAATTATCCCATAAAATAACTTTTTAATTAATAAGAGTAGAAAATATAAAATCAATATACAGGGGAAAGTATATAATTAAAACAAAACAGAACAGCCAGGGGTACAAAACAATAGATAAAATATTATGAAACAAACAGAAATTAATTGTCTGAATAGCCTTTTTGTTAGTCGAAGAAAATTAGTTATTAGTAGAAATTAGTTATACATTTAGTTTAATGAAGATTTATTGTTGCTAAATTTACATTTATAATAAAATATTTTGCTAGGATCATCAAATAGTATTTGATAGCAAAATATTTTATTATATATAATATAATAGCATATAATATATAATATATTATTATTATTATTATAAAAATAAATATAATATATTATATTATTAAAAATATTTGTCTTCTTTTTGGATTATTCTGAAGGAACCAAAAACATCTTATTTCCCATAATAAACTACAGTTTATACTCATAAGAGAACACAGTGAACGTCATAAATGCTACGTCAGTGCGCTATGACGCAACCGAGCAGCTGACGTCAGGGAGAAAAATAAAACATGGAGGCCAGAAGTGTGTGCACTCTGCTGCTAGCGGAGTCAGAGGCTCACAATAACAATAACACCTCTAGTACCACTAACGATGCTGACAAAGTCATAAACACTCAAACAGATAGTGCCCAGTGCGAAGGTGAGTCCTGGTCTAGAAACGTGATGAGATTCAGCCGTATGGTCTAACTCTACCTCTAACTAGTCAACATTAGCTTCCTGGAGCTAACAGGCTAGCAGAGCTTAACATGTGACTTAGCTGACTAACTTAGCTCCTAGTGTCAATGTCTAACGTTAGAGGAGGTCTGTGCGAACATAACTTGTAAAAGGTATCAACAATGAAAACACCACCCTGATAGTGAAACCGATATGAAGTTAAGCTCGTTGTCTGAGGTCCGGAAGTGGTTGACCAGCTGCTAATGTCCTGCTAACTAACTAGTCCCAAAACACAAACAGCCTGTTGTTGGTTTATACTGAAGTTAATCACATATCAGTGGGTTAGGTTAGCTAATAGTATGTTTTGGCCACCAAAATAACTCATTTAGTGGGTGATATTTAATTTGATCTTGTCTCTGGCATCATATCTAAGTCAATACTTGTGTAAAATGTAGTTATTCTGCAGGTTGGTGGTGAGTTTGAAGGATCTCAGACCAGCTTTCATCTGTCAGAAGTTCATAACATAGTCAATACTTGTGTAAAATGTAGTTATTCTCAGGTTGATGGTGAGTTTGAAGGATCTCAGACCAGCTGTCATTCAGTGTGATTTTCATAACTTAGTCAATACTAGATAGATAGATAGTAACTTTATTAATACTTGTGTAAAATGACGTTATTCTCAGGTTGGTGGTGAGTTTAAAGGATCTCAGAGCAGCTGTCATTCAGTGTGATGTTCATAACTTAGTCAATACTTGTGTGTAAAATGATATATATGTTAAGTTAGTATTCTCAGGTTGGTGGTGAGTTTAAAGGATCTCAGACTGACCAGCTGAGTTATCATTCAGTCCCTCTCTTGGTGGCCTGGCTCATCAATAGAATAATAATAAATACTCACAATATTAGGGTGTGAAAATAGAGAAATATTCAAACATATTTTGAGATACAGTACCTACAATCTCTGTTCTCTTCATAACTGCTACTGTGATTATCATTTGGTAAGTACAGTATTTGAAATGTATCAGCAGGGTTAGTTTCAGGGCGATGCAAGACCCCTCTGCTTTGCATCGGGTCCTGTTATGATTTATTTCACAACAACGACCGGCTTCGCTGTATATTATCCCTTACTTAATTCAGTCAAGCATGAAACCATGAGCATGATTTACTCACATGGTAGCACTGTTAAAGGTTAGGTTGAGTGGGAATAACTCAAGTAGCAATATTTATTGCAATTTAGGGGTTTTAATGATGGGAGGAGTTAGTTCACAGCTGTCCCAAAGAATCCTTTTGGCAAATTATATATATATATGTAAAATGTTATACAATGGATAACATCATGCTTTAAATATGGTCTATGGGGGTGGGTGCATCTGGAATAAGTGGAATTCAGTAACATTTTGAAATTCCCTCTAAGGCTACTGCATTTTTTTCCATCTTACAGGAAGTTGTTCTTACAGTATGTATTACAGAAAAAGCTTTTTGTCTTCTGCTCTGTGCAGAATTACTGGCCTACAAAGTCAAAATGATTGTGAATGTTGAGATCTTTCTCACATGTTCAAACAATGAAAATTGTATGAATTAGCATTTAATCTTGCAGCTTCTAATTTTTCAAAAATTAATTTGTCTCCATATCTATCAAGATCAGCCAACAAGGAGACACAAGAGCATCAGTCTGAATTTTTAAAAATAGTTTAAAGGTGCTCTATATAATATCCAGAGCTTTAATATAGCAGCAAACAACTGTTTGCTATGTAAAGATATAGAGGCGGTTACAGCTGAAAACACCGTCCTGACCGATGGCGTTATCACTTAATGAATGAATGTAATATGAGGATTTCATAGCCTGTGACTTTATTCTCTGTGGCTCAGTTGTTAACAGTGACCGTATGTTCTGCCACACAGGAGGCAAGAGTGAAGAGGAGCTCCTGAAGGGCCTCCTCACTGACGACTACTGCCATGTGTGTGAGGCTGTGCTGCTCTTTGAGTCTCAGCGGCTGTCCCACTATGAGGTGCGTGCTGCTTTCCACTGCACTAGTCCTGGCACTGTGGTTCAGTCGTATTGACCTCACAAGGTCAGAGCCTTTGTAATGATGTCTCCCGTATGTCCCCCCAACTTGCAGGGGAAGAAACATGCTCAGAAAATCAAGGTGTACCTGCAGACCAAGAGAGACGAGAAGACTTACAAAGAGCCCACGGGACCCCAGGTTAACACTCATTTAGAGATTTTACTCTGACTCATTAGGTGAAATCTTAATCTGTAACGCTGAACAATGAGTGTAACAGAAGAACATACGTAAGCAGTCTAAGGGTCGTAGCTTTAGTGGTATCCTTCTCAATAGAAAATGATCACATAAGGGAGAGGTTATCTTCTTTATTCATTGTTTTCAGGTTACATGCTATGTCAGGAAGTATATTTCTTTCACTTGACGAGCCGGTCTTGTGCCTGTTTTTTTTGCAGCGGCCCATGAGTACTGATAAGGACCATTTCTGTGAGCTGTGTAACATGGTGTTTAGCTCCCACGTGGTGGCAAAATCTCACTATGAAGGCAAAGTCCATGCAAAAAATCTGCGTAAACAAGGCCTTCAGCCTCCAGGCAAGTGTGGGTTGTGTGATGGAAAAGTATGATAGTGATCCGAGATTCATTATTTACAGATTAACTGTGACTTTTGTTGATTCAACTGTCTGCTCAAGTTCTACTTAAGTTCAGAAGGTCAAAATTTTCTCGTTGCAGTTATCGACAGGTACACAGAGGTGCGGGATCCTGATGATGCTGACCAGAAATCAGCCCCAGAGGGTGTTACGGAGCATCATCCGAACTCAGCAGCCACCACGACTCCCCCCGGCACAGAGGTCGATCTGAAGGACCCTAACAAGTACTGTTCCATGTGTGTTGCTTCCTTCAACAATCCCCAGATGGCTTTGCAGCACTACAACGGACGCAAGCACCAGAGGAATCAGGCCAGGCAGGAGCTGCTCAAAGAGCTAGGAGACAAAGCCCAACAAGGTAACACAGCAAAGCCGTAATAACATAGAGGGCATCAGACCCCGTCATTATATTGAGTGTATTTTAAAAGGCAATAGTGATGTGAAGAAAGATATTTCTAGAGGCACATTTGTCCTCTGTTTGGCAGGCTGCATGTCAATCAGTAGAGAAGACTTGGAGACTCCCAAATGCAAAAATAATGTATCTTATTTTGATGTGAGTTAACAAGAATGAGAAGAAAGCAAAGAAAGTGGTATATCTGAGTGCTTCTAATTCATTATTTGATCAATAATGCCGTCTTTTTCCCTCCTCATTTCCCACCTCTCCCTGTCTCTGTTGCCTACAGCCGAGTCGCTGATGTGTCAGATGTGTAGCATGCAGTTTAACTCTGTGGAGATGTACCAGGCCCACATGCAGGGAAGCAAACACCAGATTAAGTAAGATCAAGACATTTTCTGATACACAATCCATGATGTCATTGTGTCATCATTTATACTGCACTTTAAATGTATTCTCTGCTACACTGCACTTCAACTTCACTTTCTAGACCTTTTTCAACATTAAAGCTCCATTAAGTGATTTTTTTTTTGTATACTTACACTGAATCAGATTAATATTATCACCTAACCTAGATGTGTTTTTTAAAGAAGAGGCTTTTAGCTTATGTTTTGGAGTCCCATGGCTGTCTTACACAATCAAAGGAGATGGGTAGTGTGCACAGCCAACCTCAGTTGGGTGCAGGACAAAAGAAGCATGAGACAGAAAACAAAGGCCTTAAAACAACGGCAGCGTTTTTTTTTTTTGTGTGATTAATTCACACGTCATTATACTTTACTGACCTAGGTACTTTCTCACAGAACGAAAATATTATGCGATGAAAAAGCGACGTCATTTTCTTTCGAAACAAAGCCCATATTTCTAAGCTTTCGCACTGCGAATAAAGGCATCAACCAATCACATTGTGCGAAACAGGCATACTCAAAAAGTGTAGCCAAGGGTTATTATTATTTTTAGTTATGTAATCAATGTCATTTGAAGAAAAAAAAATTCAAACCTTTTATTGAACAAGTGTTGTTAGTATGAATAGTTTTGATGTGAAATATTAAAAAATATGATTTTTGTGTTGTTTATTCGTCACTTCTCCGGTGTGTAAAGGCCTTTAGTCCGCTCACTGCATATTGCAAGTGTCATTTGTTAATGATTGTTTGCCTTTTTTTGCAGTATTCAGTTTGCAAACTACCTCTGATGTTATCATACATACAGCCCCATTAGATAGTCATATTGCTCTGTGTCTGCTGGATGTGGTTTGGTTTGACGCGTTAAGTTAACTGTAGGCTCTCGATAAGCGGAAATCTGTTTTTGTGCTTTGTGGTGGTAAAAAAACACTTAATGGGGCTTTAGTGTAACATCAATATGTATTATCCTGTTGAATAGTGACTTAATTCCTGTTTCCATGTTCTTGACCAGGCAGAAGAAGGTGGTTGACCTGTGCAAATCCCAACAAAAAGACTACAACACATTTGCAGATGAACTGGCAGATTACATTCAGGTTCAGAAGGCTCGAGGAATCACCTCTAAGGCCGGTCAAGTCCTCCCTCTGGGTGACACGCAAAAGGAGGGCGAGGAAGATGAAGAACAAGAAGAGGAAGCATTTAACAACGTAGAACTGAACACACGTATGCCCAACCTCCCTCCCACCGCTAACCCTCCTCATCACTCGCGCCCTGGTAGTTACTACCCAGTTGAAGGGTGGCGTCCTCCGTATCAGGGCCCCCCCTGGCCGCCCAATGACTGGGATTACAACTGCCCTCCTCCAGTCCTCCCAGGCTCAGACTCTCCACTGTTCACTGGTCAGCCCACAAAGAGAAGGAGGCGCAGAAAGCAGTCGAGCTCCTCCTCGTATACCACTTCTTCATCTTACTCCTCCTCCTCCTCCTCCTCCTATAGCAGCAGCACAAGTGACAATGATGACAGCGAATACCGGCGCAGAGAAAAGAGGAGGATTAGAAGATCCAGGAGGGAGAGAGAGAAGAGGACGAGAGATGAGGACCCAGACAAGGAGGAGAAGAGGAGAAAGCGACGGAGGATGGAAAGAGTTAATGACTCGGAGGAGAGGAGAAGAGGGGAGTCTGGAGAGTCGGAGGAAGAGAGGAGGAGAAAAAAAGGAAAAAGTCACGGCAAGCAGAGAAGACGAGAAAATAAATCCCGGGAGGACTTTGAGGTGCAACGAGGGGAAATGGTGATGGACAATTTAATGCCAGAAGACGTGATGGACAATAGAAAAGAGACTGAGATGCATATTCAGGCTGAAATGAATGTCGAGCAGGGGGAGGGCGGACAGGACGACGCAGCCAAACCTAAATACAGGAAAGAGAAGAAGAAAACAAAAGAGAAAGTGGACGCTAGGACGGAGGAGGAGAAGCTGTGGGACGACTCCATTCTGGGATGTTAAACTCTCAGTCTGTTGAACTGCTGACCTTTAAGTAAAACACAAAGAGATGATGATGAGCATGACATTGAAAATCTCACAGACTGTCTCTATTAAAATAATCTTTATAGAAGCTAACAAAGCAGTTTTTACCATCTGCTCCACACAGTGTTGCTCCCTGTAGGTGTGCTAGCTGGCTAGCCATGTTTAGTCAACTTGTGTTTGTAATTAATTGTTTCTCACACATACACACAACTATAATAGCTTTATTTTTCACTATGACACTTAATACTATCTTTGCTTGAATTCATTTGCACATGTTTACTAATTGTTGGCTGTAATATTTAAGATCTTTTTTTTGCCAATCTTTTGAACTGATCAAGAAGTCCTCTTAACCTCTTAATACATCGATATGTTTCTGTATCTGTAGCTTCTGGAGGGGATCTGATAGATTGCGGTGCCATTAGCAGCCTGCGGTTGGCGCTGTTGAGCTTCATGCAGAGCATCAGTAAAGCAAATAAAAGCCCAGATGTTAGAAGCTTAGTCATTTCATTTCTTTTGAAGCTCTGTGTGCTTTCACTCAGAGGCACATAGGCTGAAAGAAGACTATCAGAGTACATCTCTGATAATCTAGATGGGTTCAGCGCATGTTGGATAAAACGTTATGATAAAATTATAACAAGTTCTGTCTCTGTTGCACATCAAAACTATTTGTAAAAAAAGTGTGAAAAAAATGAGTGCTGAGACATTGCCCTCGTCTAGAGTGTATGTGTTATGGATGTAGTTGTGTTTGGGGTCAGACAGGTGCAACAGTACAAATGAGGACAGCTCTTTACAAACTTCAAAACCCATGCTCAGATGCAGTCTGTGATGGATTGAAGAGTTTACAGTACTTAAAGATGACTGAAAAGAGACGAAGTGAAGTTGTTGAAATTAACTCCAATTTCTAGCCGTCTTCTTGACTCCTACGGATCCACTCAAAACAACATAGTTGTTCTAAACAAGTCCTGAAGTGTCTCAAATAGTCTAAATACCTACAGTAGACTGGACAAGCCTCCGTTTGATCTTTTTGACACAGCATACTTACTCTTAAAAAACAAGTTTGTGGACCTTACACAACTCTCTTTTCTTTTAAGATCAACTGGGTTGTTTGTGGACTACATAGACAAACTGAAAACAGCTATCCGATGCAATGTATTATAATGTTTACAGCGAATGCTAATATGCAATACCCATCCTTAGAAGGGCTTTTATGAAACTGGGACTTTTTTTTTAACTAGGAAGATTATAATGCTATAAGAGCTGTCAATCGATTAAAATAGTTAATCGCATGATTGTCCACAGTTCATCGTGATTAATGAATCACACATTTTTTATCTGTTCAAAATGTACCTTAAATGGAGATTCGTCAAGTATTTAATACTCTTATCAACATGGGAGTGGGCAAATATGCTTGTTTTATGCAAATGTATTTATATATTTATAATTTGACAGTTAATAACACAAAAATTACAAATATTGTCCAGAAACCTTCACAGGTACTGCATTTAGCACAAAAACAAATATGCTCAAATCATAAAATGGCAAACTGCAGCCCAACAGGCAACAACAGCTGTCAGTGTGTCAGTGTGCTGACTTGACTATGATTTGCCCCAAACTGCATGTGATTATCATAAAGTGGGCATGTCTGTAAAGGGGAGACTCGTGGGTACCCATAGAACCCATTTTCATTCACATATCTGGAGGTCAGAGGTCAAGGGACCCCTTTGAAAATGGCCATGCCAGTTTTTCCTCACCAAAATTTAGCGCAAGTTTGGAGCGTTATTTAACCTCCTTCCTGACAATCTAGTATGACATGGTTGGTACCACTGGATTCCTAGGTTTTCTAGTTTAATATGATGCCATTACAACCTTAAAATTGCAAGTTGTGTTAATGCATTAAAGAAATTAGTGTCGTTGAAACAAACTTGTGTAACACGTTATTATTGTGTTAACTTTGACAGCCCTAAGTGCTATGCAAATTTCTATCTCTGGCAACTTTATGAATTATGAAAGTGGGCTAGTGTGGCTAGATTTCTAGAAAAAGGTTTTGATATTGGCACTTTGGACTATGCGAAAAGACTAAAGTGGTGGTCTAGTATTACTACTCTTAATGCCATAAAAACCTGCCAACACATGCTCAACAGGCCCGCAGCAGATTGAACATCCTTACAAAAAAGATCATCCTTTTTCTAAGTTACTTATTTGTATAAGAAGTAAGTTTTAAGGTACAATATATGGACTAACTGAAGTTTGACATCTGTGTGGTTCATTGCTGTATATCAGAATTACATTACGCTCCTGAGAGCAGAATGGTGCACATTATGTGGCTTGTTAGAGCAGGTGAACAGAGTATCACAGGATTCAAGCTAAAGTAGAGTTGTAGATCAAAACCATGTATCAAACAGCTTGTTAGTGTGTTTTAAAGTGAAATAACTGTTGAAACGATGTCTGTCAGCTTGACTACACATACAATAATATGGACATGAAGTGTCTTGTCTGATATATATGCTGTGCTAAAGTTTAAAACTGTCTGATGAGAGCAGTAAAGAGAAGAAATGAAGGCAGCTTTTGACTTGAAGCGTCGGAGCAGACAGACCAACAAAGGCTTCAGAGCTCGGCGAAGTGTAGAGAGCAGCTCTGAAGCCCCCTGAGATCTCCTGTTTTCAAAGAATCCTGTGGTCTCGTTCCCTGTCTCGCTCGAGTCCTCGACCCCCGTAGAGCTATAGGGTGCCCACATCCTCTCACTTTGAGACCCCCCCACCAGACCGCTCTTCGCCCTAACCTTTCACGTACACACTAAACAATCCACAGATAAAACAATCCACAGACAACACTCACATGATTTAAGCTCTCATCGGGTTCATCAAGGAAATTCAGAGTTCTGGGGATAATCAGACATTTGAACAGTTTCTTCATTTTAGCCACAAAATACAATAGAAATGCCAATCAATGAGACATATTACTTTTAATGTGGAGTAAAGAACTTAAAATTACGTTTTTAAGTACGATATCAACACAGAAACATCACAGCTGTCAGAAGCCAGGCTGAATCCTGATGTTTTTGCTCACAAGAAATACTTTTACATACGTTTACCTCATTATTTGACACGTTGGCCACGTTTAATATGAACATCCAACGTTGTAACATCATATATATATATGACAGGAAATAAGGAAGAGCATAATAGGGCCCTTTAAGTGCCTCCTTGACATTAATGCAGTGTATCTCTGTAAGTGATTGTTGCTCATAAATGGCAATATCCCTCATAAAGTCTGTAGGTAGCCTTTGATTCAGGGTTGATGAAAAGACCTTATGAAGATCTTATCAGCCTCAGTGTTTAAGAATATCCACACTAAACTATTCATTATGAAATTTAGTACCAGTATAACTATTCAACTAACGATTGATCAGTCAAATGTTAGAAAATGAATGACAACGATTTTGATAATTATTTATTGTGGCCAAACATTCATTGATTCCAGCTTTGGAAATTTAAAGATTTGCTGTTTTTCTTTCTTTTATATCATCATAAATGAGGTGTCTTTGGGTATTAATTATTAAAATATTATTTGGGCAACAATCTGAAGACGTCACCTTAGGCACTTGGAAACTGCGATGGCCATTTTATAGACTAAATGATTAAAGGTAGGGTCGGTAATGCTGAGAAACTAGCAAGAGTAAACTACATTTTTAAAAATGAACCAACTGAAAGATGCAGCCCAGTGTTGCCAACTCTTCTCCAATGAAAGTAACCAGCAGCACAAGCTCCAAAAGTCACCAAATCTAGTGAGAAAGTCGCCAAGTTGGCAACACTGACAGTCCGTCGCTTCAGGCCTCCCTCCAAAGCAGCTCCCCCAACATTATCATAAGTTAGTACTTAGGGCTCATTACAGTCCTACAACAGCTGCAGATACTGGATATTTTGGGTCAGAGCTTTTGATTTATTGATTGCTGTCGATATGTAAAAAGAATTTGGTACTTGGTACATGTAGTTGCAGCACTAATTGACTCACTCCAAAAGTCAGGTATTTATAAAAGTGAACATCTGAGTCGTGTCTGTAACTGGCGGATGAATTTTTTTCGGTTCATCGCTGCTGCATGAACAGCAGGACAGAATGAAGACAGTTTGCTAATATTTAAAGCTGAAGTCTTCAGTTGGTTTGTGCACAACGGATTTTTCCGGCTTTTTGCCTTTATTTGATAGTGACAGTGATAGTTATAAAAGTGAGAGAGAGAGGAGAGATGACATGCAGCAAAGGGCCGTGGGTTGGATTCAATGTCTATGTTGAGAAATTTAGATAGTAAATGTCTCCATTTGATCTTTAAGCATTCATTTACAATTCACATACAAGACAGAAATGAGTTGGGAACAAGTCATTGTCAGAGGGCAGTTTCTTTTAAATTCAAGTTGAACTGAGAAATGTTATACCAAATATCAAAACATATTCAGTTTGTTAAAATAATTCAGATTTCACTGTTAAACTGTTTTACTACATTTTTCCTGAATTAACTGAAACAAATTAAACTTTTCACAGAAGATAAGTGAGAATATTCTGAATGAATATGATTTGCTGTGCAAAAATGCTTTGCGTCAGTTTGTCGTGCACAAATCCCACATGGTTTGTCTTGTTAAACGTTTATACCCCATACTTCACGCAAAGTTAAAGAAGTTATGAGAAAGAACTGAAGAAGCTATAGACATGCACACACACCAGTGAATATTTAGCAACAATGTACAGAATTGTGGATCAGGGTTTGTATCACTGATCCTTCGATGTTTCGGCTCCGTACTTTGGTATCCCGTCGCCGTGCTCTGCACTGAGGCATGAAGCTGCGTATGTAGGACTCTGCCCAGGTGCATGACCTAAAGAGTTCAGCAGAGACCACAGCGCTGCAAACTGCTGCTCTGGGAATAAAAAACTTCTTTATATTGCTTGATATGTGGTATCATGTCAAATGTTTTCAGCTGTTTGTCATGATCACTGTACTTTATGTGTGTCATGAATGTTGATCTGCACCTTTTTAACAACCCACATCTCTGAGGTGAAAGCACAATTGTTATTTTATTTGTATGCTTTTACCCTTTTTTTGCAAGTTGTCTGTTATGTTTTATGCACTTTTCAAATTAAGTCGTTTTTTTTCCAGCAGTGTGTGTGTGTGTGTGTGTGTGTGTGTGTGTGTGTGTG
>CAKAOI010048075.1:17121-29648 GCA_916701655.1 Sebastiscus albofasciatus
TGTGGCCCACTCTGATAGGCCCTGCGTGTGTCACACTGGGGTGTTACCTTGACAACTGAGGGCCCTGACAGCTCAGTTCCTCCCATCATCTCTGACAGATAGTTAGCAGGAAAAGAAAGTATCAGCACCGTCCCTCAGCTACTACTCAACAATCAACAGCCGCGTAGACACACACACACACACACACACACACACACACACACACACACACAGACTAACGACCGGACAAAATGATCCTGCTGCCGCTGGCATGGACACTGTGGACAGTATCGCTGTGGACATCGGGTAAGACCACTAAGTTTCTCTGATGTTTCGTGAGCTTCAGGCGTCCTCGACATCATAACTCAGTCAGAGGCCTGTAGCGAAGGATGTGTTGTTGTTACTCAAACTGAAGCTTGTCTGGTGTTTAACTTTAATAATGTCTACATTCATCAAATACACTCCTAACCATAGTATGTGCTAAGAGGAGACATTTGTTTTTAAGCATCCAACAGGTGACACAGAAGGTTTGAACAGACCAAGTACAACGCCGTACTATAATGGTCAAACTGCCACAGAGGTTAATATAATTTTCTATCAGAATTATACATTTATACTGGTATATTATTGATACTGTTGTGCAATTAAATCAATGTAATATGTACAATCTGGATTAAAGGTATAGTGATGATAAATTATGAGGGTATCAATACACTACCTGTTTGCGCTCTGCGGTACGTCTATATCAGTTTTATATTTACATTTATTTTTATATATTATAGTTCTATCAAGGCATTGAAATTAATTGTATTTGTACTGCATAGCGCACCTCACTGGATAAAGATTAAATTAATTCGGTGTCATCTTGAACGTCATGCAATGTGTGCATTTCATACAAGTTAGGCAACATGATCATCCAAATGACGCCTTAACCTTCCGCTCACTGGAAGCTTTTGAATTTCTGCTTATCTTTAGATATTTCATCAGACTAGTGATTGCAACAGGTATATGCCTACACACCTGACTAGAAAATGTGCAACAAATGATGAAATAGCTCTTCGAATGAAGGCCTCCCTTAAGGCTTAAACATTGCATAAATGCCAAATCAGTGTCCTCATATTTAGCAATTTCAAAATGTCACCTTCACAGAGTTTGAAATATGTACAAGAGGTTTCTTCATAGTTTGGCTTCATTTCCATTCTTGCAACACTTTTGGTGATAGTGTTTCTTTACCATATTGCCAGGTATGTTTGTACTTTCTTCGGCCTTGCTCGGAGCTCGAGTACTTGTATGCGCTTTTACTGCACACACACTATTGCTTAAGGCTTTTCCTCAAACCTTTCGGATGATGATGATGATATTACTTTATTGTCAGATCAAGTCTGACATTTTTCTTGCATCTCAGCAGCTCCCTTTGCAACAGCAACACAGACAAAAAAAAAATGAAGACATATATTTAATGTATTTACAATCACCGCAGACAATATATTCAAGACCCGTCAACGTACATTTGATCCGTGATTAGGCTCCGTATTTAATTTTAGGATTCACAAAAGAGTGATTCAGTCTAACTTTATTGAAACGTGGAACCCTGTATCTCCGAATTAATGAAAACAAATTGTATTCACTCTTCAGGACATGGTTGGGGTCAGAGACGATGTTGTTAGCCAGTAGTATAGCCTTAGTATGTTGGTAGGCTGATTCATAGAAGGGGTTCTAAACACGAATATACAACATAATACGCAGTTCTTAGGAGTCTGGGTGTTTGGCCTTGACTTTGTTGTAGTGTTTTAGAGCTCCGACTGTAAATAATATAAGACCCTAAACTCCCATACTGGTCTGCAGATTTGTTTAATGTGCAATGTGCAAAAGCGTGTGTTGAAATCTCAAACATCCCTCTATTTCCACTCCTAGGTTCGAGCCAGATCCTGCAGCAAGAACCCGTCAAAGTTCTTTATCCTGCGATCCTCAGTACAGAGTCCTTTGAGTGTGACTGCGTCAACATCTCCTGTGACTGGGTCTACTGGTTCCGCAGTAATTCCAACCACGGCACAGTACAGTACCTGGGCAAAAGCAACAACGCTGACCGTGATTCCTATGGGACAGATGTGGACGAAAAACGCATCAAAATAAGCAAGAGGGGCAGTTCGTCCTTTACGCTACGCATCACCAATGTGACCGAAAAGGACACAGGGATTTATTCTTGTGTTGTCACGGACAGGAAAAAGACAGAAATGTGGACGCCGGGGGTTCTTCTTCTGCCGGGAGGTTTGTATGCTGAAATCTTGAGCGCTTCATTTACAGCAGTTAAATATCAAGTTAAATATCAAGTGAAATATCAAGCGGCTATGAGAGTTTCAGTACGTGTGTGAATTCAGGTGGCAGATGGAGTAAATACATGTGTATTATGACATCTAACAACATATTCAAATTAATTGTACAATGAAGATTGTGACTTTTACTTCATCATATGACGCTACGTAACATGCTGAATTCATCCAGGGAAGTTTGTCTCACGTCCCGCCGTACTATCCTTAAAAAGTAATAGTTTCAAATATCGTATTTTTATCCTTTTTCTCCAGAGTTATTAGTTCAGACTAGGGCTGTCAACCGATTAAACTATTTAATCACGATTAATTGCATGATTAGCCATAGTTAATCGTGATTAATGGCACATTTTTTTATCCGTTCAAAATGTACCTTAAAGGGGGATTTGTCAAGTATTTAATACTCGTATCAACATGTAGTGGGCAAATATGCTGCTTTATGCAAATGTATGTATATATTTATAATTGGAAATCAATTAACAACACAAAACAATGACAAATATTGTCCAGAAACCCTCACAGGTACTGCATTTAGCATAAAAAATATGCTCAGATCATAACATGGCAAACTCAAGCCCAACAGGCAACAACAGCTGTCAGTGTGTCAGTGTGCTGACTTGACTATGACTTGCCCCAAACTGCATGTGATTATCATAGTCGTTTGTAAAGGGGAGACTCGCTGGTATCCATAGAACCCATTTTCATTCACATATCTTGAGGTCAGAGGTCAAGGGACCCCTTTGAAAATGGCCATGACAGTTTTTCCTCACCAAAATTTTGTGTAAGTTTGGAGCGTTATTTAACCTCCTTCTTGACAAGCTAGCATAACATGGTTCCAATAGATTCCTCAGGTTTTCTAGTTTCATATGATGACAGTATCTTCTACTAGCTTTAAAACTGAGCCCACTACGACCCTAGTTCTGACCAAAATCTTGGCGCTTCTTATAGTTTGTCTTGCTTAACTGGGTGCGGCGGTCTAATACAACCACATAGACTGTTAGTGGACGCTCCAAACAACTTCAGTAGCACTCAACACAGTGACTGCTGTTGTTTCTTTTGTTGAGAGATACATACATGTTTACAGGCATGTATGAGAAATATTATAATGTTTTGATGTTAATTTGGATTATGGATGAGCACGTCTTTTTGACTGGCTGGTGCCGCCTGTCAACGTGAACGCAGACTAAACATAGAGTGAAATAAATAGTTTAAAAAAGTGTCAGATCATGCAGTAAATTGCTTTTACAATAGATGTATCATACCTAGTTAGATGAGTGTATAGAGTTTAATCACCAATATCAGAATGCCTTTGCCAAAGAAAAACTGTCTCCTGGCCTAATAGGACTGTACTGGAGAGTCACGCGCTGACAAACAACATACATGATGTATTTGTAGAGAGAACTGGATCATTTTTAATGATGGAAAAATATGGACAGGCCATGAATTACTGGTTTCTCCTTTAATCTCTCCCTAACAGATTATATAGATTTTCGCTATACTGCTGTTTATTTATCACTTGTTGTTTATGGTTGTTTGGTCTTTATCTGACAGGGACCCCTCCAATATTACCTCCTCCAACATTACCACCAGTCAAGCCAGTGTGTCGCTGCCCTAAGAAGAAACCACCTCCAAAGGGTAAGTTAAGGATTTTTCATTAAAGAAAAAAGAGCACTTGTATGCACATGTTTGTAGCGGTGCTTAATATGTATGATATGAAATTTGACTTTATATGTGTCTTATGATGTATAAGCACTTTCGTATGGGATTATATGTATTGCAACGATATAAATCTTGTGCACTGTGCCCGATTGCGATGCTGTAAATGCAATAGAAGAGGTCATTTTGTGCAGACAGGTTGTTACCATTTAAGGATTTGCAACAGCTATAATACATTTAGATAAAGCCATGTCTAATATATGTTAGCTCCAGATGGCTGCGGATCGCTGGTTCTGTGGCCGCTGGTTGGACTTATTTCGGCCCTGGGTCTGGCGCTCATCTGCACACTGTACTACTTCAGCCGTGAGTACTCCTCCAGCTATTCAGCACATTATGCTCACTAGTGGTTGTCAAACTAGTCGAACAGCTTTGAAATGTAAGTTTAAAAATGATTTTGTTGCATCTCTGAAGTGTTTTCTTTTGTTTGTACATGTTCTTGCTTATAGGGCTACCCAAAAAATGTCGGCACCAGTTTGTGAAGTAAGTAGATCACTAGAAATGGTGAAAATATCTGTTATTTTTCCTGCGTAATCCAAAAAACTATGAATTTCTTGATTCTTAACATTCTGTCCGATACTTTAATCTCTTTCTTTTGTTTTTCATCATTAAGGAAGAGGTAGATGACCTAAACCACTGCATCTACATCTTATATCTGACTCAAAGTATGTACCTTATGTTTGTAATTTTATATGTATTGTATGTGTGATATTCATCACCTTACAAAATGTTTTCAGGTGTAAGTAAAACTGCTACAACATGTGCTAAAATCAGAGGTTGTTTATGCATTATTAATACTAAAACTCTTTCATACACACTAACAGTTGCCTTTGAGAGACGACATCGAGTGAAGCAGGAAGGACATGAAGATCCCTGAAGATCACCTCCGCTAACAACATGTCGTGTTCATTAACAGCGAGCGTTTCAAGAGCCACAACCATGTGTAACATATTGTAATATATTGATTGTTTGTTGTTTCATATATTACAAGACAGCTCCAGAGCTCCACCACGTTCAATTCAAAGCTCTGCGCTGCAACTTTTCATTTGCAACATTTTCTGTGCTGTAACTTTTCATCTAACAAGTTTTTGATTTGTCAATATGCAGATGACAACATTATTTATCCAGGTGTTTTTTTCAATTCAGCAGGTTTGTAATACATAGCACTGGGTTTTAGATTATTATTAAATCAGAACAAAATGGGGCAGTACTTTTTCTCAAAGCCCAAACCTAATCTGTTTATTATATATAACTACAATACAGTATTTGCTATCTTTGATATTTATTTGTTGTTTTTTTTGTCTTTCATAGTATTTTCAAACATTTTGCTTAAAACAGCTCTATCAAGTTGTTTTTTTCTGTGAGCATAATTCTGATAAATCAATAAAGTTGTATATTTCCAATAATTTACAGTGGTGACTGTCTTCTGTTTATAGGTCATAACATTTCTATATTATTTATTATTAAATACGTCTACACACCAAATTTATAGATGCAATTTTATAGACAATAGGCATACATATAAGTGCCAAAAGCAGAGTTACCCACAGATTACTGACACCTTGCTCAAGGGCACTTTTGCAACAGCAGGAATGATACAGGTATAACCTCGAGGTCAATCGCTGTGTGTGTCTCAAGTGATAGTTATGACTAAGAAATCCTATGTTTCAACAATTTCTGTGCACGTGTATGGAAAAGAAGAGAAAGAGGTTTGGAAGTGGGTGTTGTACATCCATCGTCGATATTGTGTTTGACGGAAGTTGAGTAGGTGAGTGTCGGGGTTTGGTTTCTTCCGTCACCTTTGATGTGTAAACTTGCATCACATTCAGTTTCTGTTGAACTGCCTCCAGTAAGTGCCAACAAGCTTTATTGTCATAATATTAAATGCTACAAAGTTGCTTTATAGCAAAGTGTGGATCTCTTGCTGTCTCTCTCTCTCTAACACACACACACACACACACACACACACACACACACGCACTACTACTATGTACTACTATGTACACCTGTGTGTGTGTGAGTGTGAAGAAACAACTGAGTTGGTGGTTGTTCGGGTCTCGGGGAGTGTGTGTCTTTCCTGTGTGCTGGAGAGAGAGGAGAGACAGAGCCATCTTCACCGAGATGCTATCGCTTCGCTCAGCTTTGAGCTCTTCATCTAGTCTCTGAAACAAAAAGACCGCAAAAAATACCACAGACCGAACCACAGAGGCACGGAGAGAGACAGGGAGAAAGACAGAAAGAGCGTTACAGTTCTGAAATGAGTACAGTAAGAAAAAAAAGAAAGAAAACTTCAAGGCACTTCTTGTTACAGTGTGTTTTATTGGATATAATATATTCTAAAATTCTATTACCAAATACATTTAAATACAGTGTATGTGATTATTAACCATACATGTGTGTGTGTGTGTGTGTGTGTGCATGTGTGTGTATGTGTGTGTGTGTGTGTGTAGGTGTGTGTGTGCAGGTGGGGCAGGGGTGTTTATTCATTCATTTATAAATCATAAATTACTATTGTAGTAAATTCTAGGGACATTAAAAAATCACAGATGAATTCCTGTAAATACAGGTAACACAGTTTAAGTTAAATTAAACTCAAACAAACGCTTCATCAACACTTTTCATTTAAGATAGTTGCCTATATGTTGATATTTGCAGCATATAGACATAATACAATCAAAGCAAAGTAGAATAAGATTTAATTCAGTTGCCAGCTACACTTATTGGGTGAACAAAATTATTGAAACACTTCTCAGTATAACAAGCAATACAATTCAACAGCACAAAAGACAGCCCCCAAAAAGACGATAAAGTTGCATCAACACCTCTCTAGATGTGTATTATTATCATTCATGTGTCGACTCTTTGGGAAATTTATTCACAATGCAGGGAGCAGTAGATTTATAAGAGGTCTAATACACAGTTTTCTGTTGACAAATACAGGTGTGTATATCTAAAACACTGTAAAAATGAAATACATGTAGAGACGCAAACTGTACACAATATTTTTTGTAAACCATTTGTGTGTGTTGTATCCTGCACCTTCTTCTGATAAATATATCAACATGTTCACATCCTAACTTGTCACATACGGCCGCTTTGTCACGTCCCTTGAGTCACTTTATTTTTGTCATTAAAACCACTACCCTTAGAATCACCTTAGGTTTAGACCACAAAACCACTTAGTAAGGTTTAGGAAACAATTGCATATTTGGGCATAAAACTACTGTACATCAGACCGGCACATACGGGCAAAAAGTCAAGGCCACGCCCCCTTTTGGGGGATAGAAAACACAGGATTGTTTTCTCCCAAAAGGGGGCGTGGTCATGCAAGCCTACTACGGTTGACAAATTGCCAGTCTGATGTACATTCGTAAAATTAAACTGACGTTGTGAACACGGGACACGAACAATAGTCTCCTGGATGAAAGCCTTGTGTTCTTGGACTGACCCATCATCCTCCCCTTCCGCCCACTTAAGTGCTAAAGGGGGCCTTGTACGACGGTATCACACGCCTATGGTTGGACAAAGCCTCGGTATTTGATGCCCTGGGAATGAGAACGGGCTGAATGTAACCACGGTCTTGATCCCCCAGGTGAGTTGCGCAAGGATATGGGTGAGTGGTACAATGGGTTCCGGAGAACCGTCACTGTCTGAACAGTCGAACCAGCAAGAGAGGCTGTCCGGCTTCAGATTCTTTTAACCCAGAGGGTATGATAGATTGAAGTCGAACCTATTGAAAAAGACAACCCACTGAGAACTGAGTTCAGCTCCCCCGACATCGAGCAGGTGTGAACATGCTTTTTCTCTCTGTTGTATTCACAGATTAAATTATCAATCCAATAATTGGGAACGTTGCGGCAGGCTATCTCATCCTTAACCTTCTCTGAAAAGACATGGATAACGGTCGCCGTCAGGGCTTCCCTGTTTCACCCTGATTCAGCAGCTAAAGGTGCAGAGTTCCAGCCTGTTCTCATTCCCAGAGCGTCAAATATCGAGGCTTTGTCAAGTTCACCGGCGTTCGATACTACCGCACAAAGCACCCCTTAGCGCCTGTATGAAACGCACTGGCCGTGGATTTATAGTTATAGCTATAGTGGTTTTGATGCAGAAAATAAAGTGACGCCAAGGGGCGTGACGCCGAGCCAAGAGCCACGGGGCGTGACGCCGAGCCAAGGGGCTCCAAGATGCAGTTGGGTTGAAAACGTGTTCAGAATTCAATGGAGAACTTGGCTACACCGGTGGAGCCCTGACGTAACCCAATAAAACATTTAGCCGCTTCCTGGCCTCTTATGTCGTGGTCAAAAACCTCTTAATTTTTTGCCGTAGCCCATGAAAGAGTATTATCTGAGAGAGGGGATATTATGTATGTATTATGTATTATGCATTTGCTCATGGGAGCCGAACACTGCCTGCGCAGTGATAGCCTGCCCGTGTGCGGGCTTCATTTGTGTTTATTAAGCTCTGAAGCTTCTGAACCGTCTATGGTGTTATTTTTCTTTATAGAGAAACACATGTACGTTTATATTAGTGTTTAAATGTTTGTTTTAATGTTTTCATATTTTTTAAGTATTTTTATTTAATTTTTTTTTACTTCTATTCTATTTTAGTTTATATACCCCTTACTATTTATTTTTTAACTTTCTCTATTTATCAGTATTTATTTCTGTCCTTGTGTTGCTGCAACAAACAAATTTCCCCTCTGGATATTAATGAAGGTGTATCTTATCTCTTAGAAGTTTAAATGTAATAAATACACTACACTAATAAATTGTACATGAACAGTTCCTCTAAAGGTGTTTTGTAACTTTAACTTCTGTCACCATTTTAGCTGAACAAGAAGCATAAAAGACAGGGGAGCACAATATGTGGCAGATACAAAATTGCATGTAATTGTAAGCATTTTGGATTTAAATTTTTTAATTATATATTATACTTGTGAATGTATCACATGAAACACCATTTCACATAATAAATTCACATTTAGGCACATGTGATGATACACAGTTTACATGTTAAATGTGGGGTTTAACATTGAAAAATTCTCCTCTGCTTTTCTGCAAGAGTTTATACATGTTCATGATTATAAATAATATATATTAAAGACATTATTTTTTACAGTATTCTGTATCAGTTCTGTAAATGCAACAGTTTTACATGTAAATCCATTATATTTAAATGGTGAAACAAGAATACAAACCAGCATATTAAGTCAAAAAATGTCTTAACTCAAATTAACATTTTTAAATTTAAATGTCAACTAACAATGTCAAATCTCACAAATACCATGATGCCGGGCTATTTGTGGTGAAATCCTGCAGACGACATATTGCATAATATGTCAGCTCATGCTTTACAGCATCAACTGTTGTATATTTTAAAGGTTAAATTTGTCACACGTTTTCTAATTTAACAATCAAAGTCACAAACTGGATGAGTTCCCTATACACAATATTGTTGGCAAAAATATTGATCGATATCAATACTGAATATTTGAAAAGGTTTCAAAGATCATTTTAGATAGTATTGATACACGGGTAGGCTGCGCTTTCTGTTCTCTCTTCTCTCCGACGAGTTGACACACACACACACACACACACACACACACACACACACCACATTTAATTTAATTTAATAAAAATCAAAAATGTTCTGCCTTCAATGTTGTGTCAAATGTTATTGAATATTGATATTTTTAAAGGTATTGTATTCAAAATAGAAATGCCAGTATTGTGACACTAATATGCAACATTATATTCACATGATGGAACAGTGAATTATTTTTTTCTGAAAACAAATTAAACACAACACATTAATCACAAAATTCCTTAGCAAAAAAGGTAAATTTAAATATGGAAATTATTTTCCAAAACCTGCGTATACAATCCTAACATGAAGTCTTAGTAACAGAGGAAATTATGAACAAAAATGTATGCATGTTCAGTCCCTCAATTTTCCGGCCTCTCCATGTCTACTTACTCCTCTCGGTTAGTCTTGGTTTCCTTTTCACAACTTCATATCCCATAATACACGGACAGGTGAGCCAAAGCGATAAAGAACTGGTGAACAAGATAACAGGTATTGATGTTGATTTACTAATATTGAGGGTGCTGCTATTTTCAGATTGTAAAGACGTCTCTTCTGACTGCATTTGAATGTCAAGCTATGCGATGTTACAGTTCGGGGTACTCTCTTTCTCACTGGCTTCCCCTGGTCACCCACTACATACGCACACACACACACACATAGATGTCAGTTTCAGGTTGGAGACCCCCTGAGTGACTAAGATAGGGAAGCCCATGCAGGTGTGTGTTTGTGAGTGACTCAAACCTGAAACAGAGGTATGGAAGGTGAAGTGGGCTAACTGAGAGCGTTTTGACTGGGTCTTCCCTTCTAACACAAAGCATCAACAGAATCCCCTGCTTACTGAAAACGCTGTGAAACCTCGACCTGTTTCCATCACGGTTTCATTTGAAATAAACGTCAAAGTAGTTTATGACACACAAAAGATAAGCTGATAATCTGCATTTTGAGGAAATCACATGGTAAAGAACTCTGCTCTACAGCACAGATTAATGACCGGCCCAGTCGCATAGCAGTTTGAGAAATAGTCACGAAATTGAATGTATTGATTCACATACATTGACACGAATTTCACATTTATTTCATGATGGTCAGCACGAAATCAATTCAATTCGTAATTGTGAACTGGGAAGTGTAGAGAACAGCGAAGGCTGCGTAGGTAGTAGGTCGGCGTGGATGGGTGGGTCAAAAAACACTGGACTCTGGTCCAGGAGACCGGCGTTCGTACCCTGTGTTGATTTATTTGTCACGTAACTTCCGTACTTAAGTTACAGCACTTCCGGAGTACTTTTAACCCAAACCACGATCTTTTCCTAAACCTAACTAAGTAGTTTTACTTTTAAAAGACTGGAGTGAACATTGCGTCACGTGTTGCTGGACATTAGTAGGAAAACGCACAAAAAATACTTTGCTGAAAGTCGTGCTGAGCGTCATGAAAAAAAGGGAAATTCATGTGTAGACGAATCAAATAGATTAAATTTTGTGATTATTTCACAAGCTGCTGTGAAACTGTGTTGAAATGACACACAAAGTATTGTCTCTCTCTCTGTTTGTGTCTCTCTGTGTCTCTCCTCCCACCCATGGAACAGATAAATCGCCCACAAAAACAGCAAAATGTCAGTACTTGTTGCCCATTACTAAATCGGTGCATTTACTTTCCATCACTGAACAGGAAATAGGACGGGCCCCGGGTTGCGCCAGAGACGCTTTAAGCTCTCTCAGTTCATCTGAAGGGAGTTTCACTTCCCTACTACTGTTAGACGAGCTTTCACATGAAGTGACAGATGACATGGTGTTTAATTGTTGCTAATGTAAGGCAAGGCAAGGCAGCTTTATCTGTATAGCACATTTCAGCAACAGGGCAATTCAAAGTGCTTTACATAAACATTCAAGAACATTGCGACAAAGTGCAAAAGAACATTAAGACATAATTAAAACAGTAATAAAAACATTAAAGATTAAAAAATAAAAACAAGCTAAAAATAAAAGCTATAGGATAGAAGCTAAAATAGAGTATAACACACAAGAGTAAAAGCTCGAGTGCAGTAGAAGATCATTATCTGGTTTAATTAAATGCAGCAGCAAACAGGAAAGTTTTAAGCTTTGTTTTAAATTAAGTCAAAATTCTGTCTCCCCGGGACGGTTGGGAGGATTTTTAAAAATGGAAATGAATAACTGTTTTTTCGTTTACATTTTCATTTTTATTTATCATTGTTGTAGGTCTATAGTACGACGGTACGACGGAGTATTAGGGCCGCATTGAGGAAAAAAAATAAATCTGAGATTTCAAAAATAAAGTCATAATATTACGAGAAAAAAGTCGTAATATTATGATAATAAAGTCATGTTACGACTTTTTTCTTGTAATATTATGACTTTAATCTGGAAATCTCAGATTTTATTTCCCTCAATGTGGCCCTAACACTCTGTAGTACATTTGCACTTTGGCCCTCACTGCATTAGACTTATATACTATATACTCAGACTATAAACTGTTACCTTCATCACAATGCTCAAATGTTTTTTGCGGCTCCTGACAGATTTTTAAATTTTGTTTTGTGCCTAAAATGGCTCTTTTGATAGTAAAGGTTGCTGACCCCTGTTCTGGGCTAAAAAAAAATAAATAAATTGGAGAAATTGCTGTCTAAATTCAATGACTTTATATTTACAATGTCACTTGTTCATACGGGTCTTTGAGGAAAAAGAAAACATTTGTAAAATTATTATATTTTCATAAATTACTGAGATATGGAATTTTGCAACAACAAAAAAAAGTGTTTCTCTCCACTTGAGAAAACATTCACTCAGTGGGTTTTATTCAGTTAGGAAAAGCCTTTGTCTTGTTTTTGTCTGCAGACACACTTTAGATGCATGTGCCACCAACAAAACTTCAGACAGCTAACACTTGCATCAACTAATATGCTTTTT